>VZUI01071055.1:0-123172 GCA_013401135.1 Cettia cetti
CATTGATGGGCCATTAACAGAAAATAGCTCAGGGGGTTTGGGAAGAGCACTGCTCCAACAATTGGATTTATCAGTTCATGAAGATAGTGATAGAATACATTCCACACCATAACCCAGGACACACACCACCAGCAGTGTCCTTCCTTCTCTATAACCTTGGGTAGGATGATACCAGCAAATGGAAGAGAAAATAAATTGACTTTAATTGTTCAGAGCTCAACAAAAAGAATCTGTTTTGCAAGGCAAGGAGGCAAGATGCAGTAGCAAAAGGTGAAAAAGTTCAAATAGGGGCACAAAATTTTGTAGCTGGATGCTGAACTACCTTTTTGCATGCTGAGATCATGATAAAGGTCTATGGCAGAGATTGGAATAGGAGCTGACTTATGGTATTTGGTGTTAATCCATATATTTTCTTGACATTCCTATGTATCTCTTTTTAATTGAATTAAGTTTAAAATGTAAAATGTCGCTGAAGTAATGGGGTCTGTGCAATCACATTCTAAAGAATATTTTAATTTTACATTACAGTACAAAAGAGACAGAAGCAGAAAACACGGCTTCAGATGCCTAGTGTTGTTATTGCTGGTGTCTGGGTAGGTCCGCATGTATTTTGGGTGAAAAGTGGAAAGATGTAAACATAGCAACAGGTGTGTGTACTTCAACCTTTACTTTCCATGCTTTTTTATAGTTTGGATTTCTTGAAAGCCTGTTTCTGCATTTTTCATGATCTTGGAAAGTGAGCAAAAAGCAGACAGGTGCTTTGATAAAGTAGCCACAGAACAAAATACTGGGCACCCTGAAAATCTTGTGGCTGGGTTTTTTTCTTCATGATTTCACCCTCTAGCAGTGAGATTGCCTGCCAGCTGTGATTAGGAAAGTGTCATCAAACAGGCCTGGACTTTTCACCTACTTCTGCTCTGTGCAGGTTCAACTGCTTCCAGAGCCAACACAACTGATACTGTTATCACTCCTGAACAAATCAGTTCACTCCCTTCCACAAAAACCCCCTGATAATGCAACAGTGGCATTGCCAAATGGCTTCCAGGCTCTATCCCAACTGTTTCAGCTTGCAGTACAAACAGATTGCGATTCTGCTGCAGAGTTTTGTGCTGTATCTTGCAGTGGCTCTGGAAAGACCTGCTGGTCTCAGCAGGGACTAGATGCGGTGGCACATTTGCTGTCTGAGGTAATGGAGTCAGCAATGGGATTTGGAAATGGTGCCCACTTGCTGCCTATTTGAAGATGAAAATTATCACTTGGGCTCCTTCACAGCAGGAACAGGATTAATTCCTGTTAATTATTGCTTAACTGTAAAGGTTATGATTACTTACTACTGTTATTAGAGCAAATGTGAATGTGCTACACAAGTGCCATGTAGAGATTATTAAAATGAAGGACAGGACTAAGCCATAGGTATGCTGCATAATCTTCCTGCTGCTGATGAGATCATACAGGTATGCACAAAGGCTCACTGATTAGAAAGAGGAAAAAGAAGGTCTTGCTCTTCAATGTAATAATGAGACATTTAACCATAGAAATATTTGATTGTGTTCACTTTTAGGGATTTATCAAAAAAGTAACGGTGCCTCAAATAATGCTTAGGCTGATTCTTCAAGAATGAAAATGGGAAATGATTGCTGAGCTTTTCTCTTGTTCTTTCACTTCATCAGTCAGACTAAACCCTGCAGTCAGTGAGGAAGGGGGTGCAAAAGATGAACAAATCTTTATAGTTGCCTCCTTTAAAACCTTTAGTTCTCAATAGCAAAGTCACTTGCTCTGTGCCATCTGGAATCTGTGTAAAAATAGTATAGAAAAGAACTTTTTTTTGCTTTTTAGAGATGCATGCACTTTTAAAGTACAAGAGAGAAATGCTTTATAGAAACAGTTGCCCAGTTGCACAGACAAGCTGTTTTTAAAGGGATTCTTTTAATTTTTAAACACATCATTGAACATCTTCAGCACATGTATTTTTTTGGCTTCATAAGTGCTTTTTGTTTGCGTAAGAAAGTGGTCCATGGTAGCATTAGAAGAAAAACTTTCTTATACGTGAAGAAAGAAAAACAAATTATGATAATAAAACTACAAGGATTTCTGTAGAAAGTCGGTGGGCTCAAGGGTAAGTTTTTGTACCCTTGTATGTATGTTAAATGCGCTGTCACTATTTCAGAGGTTTGGGGAAGTCTGTGGGCCGGCTCTGCCCCTGCTGCTCAGGTCTTGGAGTATCCTATCCCAGCAGTTTCACCAGTGTAGCTGGAGCTGTATTATGTCATAATAAGGGCTGAGGACCCTTAACATAAGTTGCTTCAGTCTCTACTCATTTTCTGAGAGATGGGTGTCTGGTACTGCTATGTGAGATATCCTCCAGTATTCTTCTTGGCTTCTAGCAGCTGTTCCCCTAGATCTCAGATCCTCTGTACCAGCCCTAGAAATGTGCTGGATACCCTAGCCTACCTACCCATGGACGCAGTCACCTGCAGTTGGGCACATACCCATGCTCCCATGTTTGCATTCCAACAGAAGAGCCACAGGAATGACTGTTGCTTGGAGGATGAGTGCTATTTGGGGAGTGTTCCAAAATAACAAGTCATCTTGCTCTTTGCACTCCAACCGATTGTCACGCTGGCAGGAAGAGAGTTCCTGGGTGGAAAGGCTGAGCCAGCCTGCTTGCCACAGAAGGGGAGTTTCTTCTCCTTGCTCTCCTGTTGGTTGTGCATTCCCCCTGCTTCTGCAACCCTGGCACTCCCTTGGCTCCTCCATCAGCTGATGCAGCTCACTACAGTGAGTGGGTATTTCATCTAAAAAAAGAAAGGTAAATAGCTTGTGCAATGAATTTTGTTGGCTCCTTGAAAGGTCAGGTCTGGCCCACACAAAGGGTGAGTAGTGTGCTTGGTGATGCAGCTGGATTTGGGATGCTTCCCTCTACTCTCTCAAAGGGGCCAAGTGAGCCAGCAAGTTTGTAGTGGTCAACTCTTGAAACATCTCCAGGGCCTGTGGGATGGGCAGGGAAGAAAGACCACCTGCTAAGTATGGCAAGGGTGCTAAAGTGTGAAGGGTCAGTTCTCTTTGGGTTTTATATATTACTGAGTAGGCAGGCTGTTCCCCAGTTGCAGCTGTCTGCTTGTTTTAATCTTGTTTTACTGCTTCAGTGATCATCTATCCACCAGTCTTTAAAGTGGGAAATGCATATTGCTACAGCCAGGTGCTGTCCAAAGATGAGCCCACAGCATTGCAGGCTTACAGCAGAAACAACTTCTCACTCAGCGGAGCAGAAGTAGATTAGCTCTGGGCCAACTATTCTGATCAGAAAGGGGTAGGTTCAGGTTTGCTCAGCTTAGTTAACTTGTGCTCAGTGTGGGAGAGGGCTCTGTTTAAAGTTTGGCTCTCAATTGGAAATGAGGGAGTTCTGGTACAGGGTTCTGGTACAAGGGTCATACGTAAGTTGTCACATGGGCATAAGGTAAGACATTATTATATCAGCTTGAGTAATATTGAATATGAGAAAAGGGTGATAAATCTGGAACTATGGTGTTTTTCTCCAGCATTTTTAAAAGTACACATATTGGGAAAAATCCTTCCAGGGATAAGAATTGCCTTCCCATAGGAAGATACAGAAATATATCACTGTCTTTGATATCAAGATCCTTTTTCCCATAATTTCTCTCTCTCTTGTCCAGGGCATTCCAAAGAAGAGAGATGAATTTTCCATCATGCTTATATAATTATTGGATGAAGATTTGAATATGCATAGGTCAGATATGAGCACTGATTAGTGCAAGGAACTGACCAGAGAAAGATTCTTTGCATTTCCATGTGAGGCTCTTCACTAGCTTCCTTAGGAAGGACAGCAAATCAATGTATTTCCTATCTTAGCCCCTCATCTGTTCAAATCAACACCCAGAAGACAGGAAATTTCATTGCTTGTTTCTTATAACTTTTGCCATGGCATGGTCTCTGAAGGTCAAAGTGCTGATTCTTTATTATGGGAATCAACGGAATATTTGTTGGGCTGCAGTGTAGGCCCCAGAAGAAGGCATGTGCAAGCACAATTTATGGTTGCACCCCAAACCTGTGAACTTACAGGTTTTATTCATTAAGCCTAAATGGGTGCATGGCAGAGTTTCCAAGATGCTTCTGACAAGTCACTTCTCTGCTTCATTTTCTCTCTAAAGAGCAAAACTCTCCTATCACAGCTGATACAGAAGGCTAAATTCATTACTGAGTTTTAAATGTAGGAGGAGCCTTAGAAGGAGAGTGTTCTTTGACATACAAAGCATAATGGTTATGTTACTTGTCTGTTACATATATTGTCCACACAATTAAAATGTACCCTGTTCATACTGTTCATAGTGTCAATTCTTGTCCGTGATTTGTGGTCATCCGTGAAGAAAGACCTAGATGCCATAGTGCTATAGCTAGGTGTTAATTGCTGTCATGTTGTATAATATGACAACTGCTCTTGCCATGATGCTCTACTGAGACAAACAGAAAGCTCAAGTGTGCTTTTAATCATGCCGCAGAGGGAGAGCCCTGACTGGGGAGAAAACAGAGCTAAAAAGAACACTGGGAGGCATCACAGGAAGAAGGGGTCCCTGAGCTCTCCCTTGCTCAAGGAAGGCACATCTCCTGATTCGTAACTCCCTGAAGGATCTTTATCACTTTCTCTTCAATGTTGGCTGAAAAGGAGGAATGCTCTCCCTCTGCTTTGGTCTTTTTGAAATGCTGCACAGGCTAATAGATGAGAAAGGAATCAGAGCTGCCCCAGCTTGGAGCGGAAAGTCCTCCATGCACCACTTCACCTCAGGCCCATGGCTCCCTGTTGAACTAGGCAGAAAAGCTAGTTACAGGTTAGAGCTGGTGGGTTTTCTGTTTCTTGCAAGGTAAGCACCTTGCTAACCAGGTAACTCTCAAACACCCCTGAATCTAGTGCCTGAGTTTAATGGGAAGAAATGGTAAACCTGGCAGCTCAGGAAGCCTGCCTGATGCACATATCCAAAATAAAATCAAATATAACATTAAAACCCCCCCCCCCCCCAAAAAAGCAAAAAAGCAACGTTCTGGCTGTGATGCCTTCCTTTCACCTGCCCAGACCAGGTGCTCATGTGCTCTAGTGCTACCAGCAGATACTGCGCCTTTCTTGGAATTGGCAGGGACCAGGGTGTTTTTAGAAAAAGACCTCTGGTCCTCTTAGGGTGCATCTGGGGTCAGCAGGAGCCAGTTCTGCTGAGTGTTGAGACTTCACCAACCATATGAAGTTCAACAAGGGAAAGTGCCAGATGTGGCACCTCAGATGTACATGCAGATGAGGGAACGAGAGGCTGCAGAGCAGCGCTGCAGTAAGGGAGCTGGGGGTGCTGGTCCATGGCAAGTTGAATGTGAGTCACTGAGCCCTGGCAGCCAGGAGGGCCAGCCCTGTCCTGGGGGGCATCAGGCACAGCCAGGGAAGGGAGAGGATTGTCCCGCTCTGCTCTGCACTGGGGCAGCCTCACCTCGAGTGTTGGGGGCTGTTCTGGGTGCCACAATACGAGAAAGACATTGAGCTGTTAGAGAGTATCCAAAGGAGGGCAATGAAAATGGTGAGGGGCCTTCAGGGGAAGCTGTAGAAGGAGGGGCTGAGGTCACTTGGTCTGTTCAGCCTGGAGGAGACTAAAGGGAGGCCTCACTGCAGTCTCCCGCTTTCTCATGAGGGGAAGAGGAGGGGCAGTCACGGATCTCTTCTCTGTGGTGACCAGTGACAGGACCTGAGGGAATGGCCTGAACTTGTGTCAAGAGAGGTTTACATTGGATACCAGGAAAATATTATTCACCCAGAGGGTGTTTAGGCACTGGAAGAGACTCCCGAGTGAAGTGGTCACAGCACCAAGCCTGACAAGAGTTCAAGAAGCTTTTGGACAATGCTCTTAGGCACATGGTGAGGTTCTTGGGGATGGCCCTGTGCAGGGCCGGGAGTAGGTCTTGATGATCCTTGTGGATATCTTCTAACTCAGCAGATTCTGTGATCTCTGCTCCCAGGAACATCCTGCTGCTGTTGCTGCCTCTGCCGCTGGCCCAGCTCCCTGCTTCTGCTGGGTGGCTGTGCCCTCTGCTGGAGCCTGTGTTTTGGACACTGCTGGGTAACGACCAGACCCAAAACCAGGCTTGGGCCAAAGGGCCAGACAGTGCTAAAATTCAAGTAAGCTCTCCACAGCCTCCCTCCCAGCAGCGTGTGCCCCTGAGAGCTTCCGCAGGCTGCTGATTCAAGAGATGGGGCCAGTAGCAGTTCTCCTCCTCTGGTTTTAAGGTTCTGTTGGTTGCAATGATGTCACTGTTGAGTTTGGGATAGACACTGAATAAACCCTAGAGGCAAGCACCTGAGCTCTGGTGTTCTGCTCCAAGGTAAATTTTAGGTGCAGAGCACAAGAGGTCTCACTATTGGTTCATCTCTTCTCTAGTGGAAATTTAATTAATTCCTGCAGTCTATACAGCAATTTCCAGCCTATTAGCAGGCTTTCTTCCCCAGTACCAACTCCATTTCTCTCCACTGAACAGAGTGATGGCAAGCACCAACCTTAGGACTGAGAAATCCTGATAAGTGGGTCCAGCTGCTGAACTAGCTTTTAGTGTTGCTTCCTCCTCTATTTGGCAGGGAGAATCAAGACTCTTGCACCAAGAGGTAATTTGGAGGTTGGCTCTGTATGCTGTTGTCTGTGAGAGGCTTTTGTCACAGCTTCACTAGATGTTTGAGCTGTGCTGAGCTCATTACTCAGTACCATCTTTTGTACTGTCCTGAGTATTGTTAGGTACTTGCAGGCTATTTCCTGCTGTTTCCATGAAGGGAAATACAACTGAATTGTATTGAAATAAATGAAGCAGATACAGCAAATAAGATGCTGTGCTTATGTGATTATGATTTATAAACCTTAGGGGAATTAACCTAGTGAAATGTATTCTACTGAAGGATGTCTTACTCTGGAAAATATTAGATAGGAAGAGGAGCACAAGACAGATGACGGTACTTCATGAAACTAACTCTTTTGCTAATAAGAGACAGATCTGGAGAAGGACCAGAATTTGGGGCAGATTTTCACCAAGGGTCAACCACTTTAGTTGTGGAAGTCAGTGGAGGTAAGGCAGCTATCAGCTGGTTCAAGTCTACTATGAATTCCATCACAGCTTATTCCTCTGCCGACAGCAATGTAGAAAAGGACTCTATATCACCTCCACATCCAGTGCAAATGCTCCAAATCACATTTTCATTAAATGGTTTTACAAAGACCCCTGAGAAATCAAAATGAAAAGTAAAATCTGTAACTGACTTTTTCTTTCTGAGATGCCTTCATTGACACTTTCATTGGTCTGCATTTTGGGGATAGCCTCTGCCCTTACATTCAAGAAGGGTTGTGGGTTCACCTTGAATTTACCTTGGAATAATTAGGCATTTTTGAAGGGAGTCTCTTTGGTAGGGAGATTGTGCTCCAACAAAGCTAATATTCATACACGCATACAATTACTGTGGTCTATGCATAGTGATGGGAGAGATTTCGATCCAATTGCAGAGCAAAACTGGAAAACCTTCCCATATTACTGGCATTCTGGCATCTACAAATGAAAGCTTCTAGACTGGCTTGGTGTGGACAGGCTAAGGTGTTCCCTCAGGAGCCCTGAAGAAAGTGCTGTATGTGTCCATGTTGTGGTTGGGGTCTAAGCAAACAGACCTTTCTCTGTCCACAACTTATGTAGGTCACAGTCACTGTTTTGCTCAAATAAATAGGAAACACAGGCATGGTTTTTTCCATATTTGTTCTTCAATGCTCTGATAATAGCAGTTCTTTAGGAGTTTTTCCTGGTGGTTTACTTCTACAGGCTTTCCAGTTTCATTTAATTTCCCGATTTAGTGACCTGAAACGTGTCACCCAAAACTACGAAGCCTCGACTTTGGAATAGTTGAAGGAATAAGGATGACAAATAGCACTACATGCTGCATAGAATAAATTACTAATCCAAAAATTTAATAAAATAAAAACACCAAATACCAAACAGAGCAGAAATAAATCACATCTTTCTACCCATCTGCACACACATGCCCCAAAACCTTTCAACTGAGCTTGGCATTTTGTACTCCTACACCACAGATTTCCCTCAGCATAAATACATCCTTGCTATAACTCCAGTGACATTAATGACTGCCTTTCAATACATTTAACCTCAAAGGCCTGATGCACTTGTAGGGATCAGCCCTGCTCAAAGGAGATCCTCATGATTTTCAGTCTCAGGCAAAGTGGTCAGACTGGCTGTGAGACTGTACTTTTGATTTCTGTCATCTGCCTGAACCTTTGGAAATTTCCTGTGAAACACTGCACCTGGGTGTATTCAGAATAAAGCCCTGAATTTCCATAAAAAGCTCCTAGACTGTGTGTTTCAGCCCTTAGTCTTTTGTTGTGATGGCCAGGATGACGATCTGGAGTCAAATCAAGTCCCTTTTGAAATCAATGGCAAAACTCCTTTCATCTGTTTTCTCTGCAGGGAAGCCATGCTTTGAACTAGAAGAAAAATAGCAGGGACAAAAACTACTGATGGTCTATGAAGAGCGGAGAGAAAGGAAACTGAAATAGAAGGGGAATTATTTTTAGGTGAGTGTTAAATAACTATACTCATTTAACTATGTCACCACTGATTTTTTTTTTTAATGGAAATAAATTTCTTTTTATGCCTGTATTTTTAAGCTACTATGCATCTTTCTTTACCATACACATTATTAAAGGTGAACATCATTAACCCTGAATGTAAAAATAACTCCTAGGTATATTGTAAAATGCAATGTAACATGCAACAAAATAGCATTTTGTGTATTGTAAACTGTATGTAACACTGAAGTAGGACCAGAGATCAATTCAGAACTGTGTGCCTACATGCATCATGACTGACATAGACACACCTTTCATTTTTGACAGCTAAAACTAAGGACAGTTTTCCTGCTGCCTTTCCAAAGGCATTCATCTGTAATTCCAGCCTGGAAGGTCACCACCCTCTTTTTTTCTAACAGAACAAACTCTGTCTACAAAAAGCTGTGTTGTAGCTCAAACTGCAGGGAAGACTGAGTCAAAGTACAAGCATGATGATGGAAATGCAGGTTTCATGCTTTAATAGCACATCTGTAGCCCCTGTCCTCCTGCTGGCCATAATAATCACCTCCTTGCTCCAACATCTGTTTCTTCACTCTCTTCACATTTTCAGAGCCTGGCTAACAAATGTTCACCTCAGTCAGACGTTAAGGAACTGGTTGATATCTCCTGTATTCAAATAATTCATAAATACAGGTGATAAGGACCTTAACTTCAGAAGACATTTTAAGGGCAAGTCCTACTATATAAATTATAAGCATCTGTCACCACCTAGATAAAAAATATTTCATGGATCTTCTGGCAAGATTTGTTTAATTTGTCTAAACCCACGTGTATTTACTGAAATCAAATCTTCAAACATGCAGTATGTCATTTTTATAGTACCTTTTCTTCAACATCTAGAACTGTTTCATATCAGAAATAATTTTCATTTAAATAGTAAGAAATAAAAAATAAAAATGAGTCCAAATTTATTAGAAATAGCACTAAAGCCAGACATCCACATGTAGGAACTATCTAGGTTACAGCATGAGCATAGTTGTACCATAAACTTTAATTATTAAACAAAAAAGGAAAAACAAGACTGGATTAAATTTTGTCAGCAAATGCAGCTAAGTGTAATAGAGAATTCAGTCTCAAGTGATCACACATGAAGTCAGCTGAATTAGGTTGTATCCTACGTTTTCCTCTGCCCTGATGATATATTGTAGGATAAGCCAAAATTTCTTCTCAATGCCATTGAAACCTAAAGGTTCAAATTTTCATTCTGAAAATGTTTTTAATGGCTTTTTCAGCCTATGAGTAAAATTAAAGACCTCAGTTACCAGAAAACTAGAGAAATATTAATTTTTTCCCCCCGTTCTTTAATTGGGGAGGAGGGGAAGGGAAAAAAACCCAGACAGACAATTATAAATCAGGTTCAAGCTTATTGCTGCTATTCCCAACCTCTCTCTGGCCCAAAGGTCTAGCCTGGGCTCCCTAGGATATCATTGGTGCTCCTTCCCTGCTTTTCCAGTTGCTTGTGCACATCTCAGGCCCTTGCTATTACCCGAGGTCTTTCAGCCTGTTCTGTAGATAATACAGTGGGAAGCAATGACCAGTGTTACTGCAGGTGTCCTTTCTGGCTTTTCTGCTCTCTCTTGTGAAAAGGAGTCTTTTTATTCTTTCTTTCCATGTCAGAGTGTGGGTAATAGGCACTGCCAGAGCCAGAACTGAAATGTTTCAGCTCCCCTGTACACAAACAAACCTAATTGAGCCCGCATACAGGTACAGCTATAATTTGTGAGATGTGCACTGGAGCATGCAGGCAATGATCCTGGCATCGTAGTTGACAAGCAGAGCAATAAGGTGTTCTGTGCAGCTTGGGTACCAACAACTTTCTCAGCTCCAGCAGAAAAAGATTTTACAAGGCAGGATTTTACTGCCGAAGGTGCCAGGCTTTTAAGAGGTGCATGAACACACCTGGGAACTGACAGAGTTGAAGTACTGTTCTACTCCTATTGCATTATTACAGGGTGCTCAGTCTGTAAGGGTTATATTTATGTGAGTTAAAGAGTTAAAAGTGTGTGTGGGAAAATATGTTTTTCTATTGCAGGAGCCATTCCCCTCCAGCAAGGCAGTGAGGTGTCTTTGAGAGCCTCAGGTAGGACTGAAGGCAAGTCATCTGCCTTCAGAAAAGAAATATCAAAAGAAGTATGCATGATCATGCTGTCCTCCAGAAGTGGAATGCAGATTATTTCCAGCTACATCTCTTCCTTGCAAATGCAAGTAAAACCAGTCATGGTGATCTCTGGCACCTGGACATTTATCTCACCAGAGCCTGGATGCCAGCATTGGCCATGTGTGCCTGCAAACAGCTGCCACACAGTGATGAATTCTGGCCACTAGCAACTGGGATTATATTTAAACCAACAACTCACAATGGCAAGATTTTCAATCCTGTTGTCTCCTAAAATGACCTGAAAATCCTAAAGTTTCATAAGTCTGTTCACGGAGAATGCCAAAGCTGATCAAAAGTGAGGTCAAGGACAAAACCTTCATCATTAGGTGTTATTACTTAATGGAACCTGGTCACTGTGTTAGGTCCTTCCTCCTCCTGTACTTTGCACTGTGCATTTATTGTTATGTGTGACTTTGTAAGGGACAATCAGTGTGTTTCTGAAATGCTTTTTTAAAATTGTAATTTCATTAAGGTATTCTGGTAATATTTCAAATCCATTTTCTGTATTCATTATCTTTCCATTCCCAAATAATTTAGTTAGTTACAGCAATGCCACTAAGAAGAAAAAGCTAAACACTTTGATCTCAGCTTCTTTTATCAGGCTCAGAAATACATATTCTATCTAACTTACCTCTAAGGACAAAACAGTAGCAATTAAAGGTAGAAATCACAGTCCAAAATGTCCTCTGCTCAAAGGGAAGATGGCAGGTCTGCTGCCCACAGTCGCTATTTCAGTACAAATAACGCTGTAATGTGCTGGTTGCAGCAGCAAAAACAACAACAAAAAACTTAACATTCCTGTTATACAAATACAGTATCCACATAACTTTTGCAATAAAATGCTCAAGCCTAGCATGTGCTCCTTATGCTAATTATGGCTGATCCATGATAAATAATCTAAATTGATGTCTGCTGCCTCATAGGCATAAAATATTCTTCTGAAGAACAACTCTGTGTTTCTTAACTTATTAAGTCTCAACATGTGAGTGGTTACTACATGTACCTGACTGTGCAGGAAAGAAATTGTGTCTGCACTCTTAGGCAAAACCAGGACTTTGCCTCTTCCTGAATTCAGACTGTCCCATGTCTAGTAAACAGCAGGATGGAAGTGTTTGGCAAAGGAGGATATCTGCCAAGAGATATGGATAATGGAAGCCCTGTTAATATTGCAAAATTCCATGTTCTAGATTCAGTATGTCTGAATTTTGCGCAATCCTCACTTATGCCTTTAATTATTGTATTTAAAAAGCAGCTAACAAGATGCACTTCTCTGGGAGCAATGGTAGATGTAATTTCCCAGACACAATTTATGCACTTATGCATTTGCAAAAACCTTCCAGTGATTCTGACAGGAGACAGGCACTTGCATTCCATAACGAGGTGGCAGCTGACGAATATTTATTTTTTCCTTTGGTACCTATCTTGTCTGCTTTAATTGGCTGCTTGGGAATGCACTTGGAAACCCAGCACAGAGCACTGACACTGTGGTGCTCTGAGATGGGGGTGGGTGCCATCAAAACCATTTCCTTTTTAAACTCAAGTGGCAGTGGGGGAAAGTCAGAAGATGATTGATAAGAAACAGTAAGGTCTTATACACATGATCCTGTAGGGAAACTGCAATTTTCTTCTCTCCTTTCCTTTCTTTTCCTTGCTTTGCTCTTTTCTTCCTGAGATGTACCTTCTTTGAGGTAGAGGGTGTTTTTTCTTTGATATTACATAGCATAGTGGGACTGCCATACAGAACTAACAGAAACAACACCACTACTAATAATAGTAACAACAGCAGAAACTTTCCTGGAAAAAAACCACTGACTTCCCAGAAAACTGAGTTCTCCTGTAATAAATAAAATTACTTCCTCCCAAGCTAAATTTGGCCTATTTTAAAGATACTGAAACAGGAAAATAACCTAATTTCTTCAAGTATGTGCACTCCAGTGGGAAAGTTTGCAGTCATTACCTTTTAAAAATCAGGCTATGATTTTTTCTCTTTGACAGTTTCTAATGAAAGTTAATGCTCAGTAATTTTAGCCATCTCCTGGTAAGAATAGAACCACTGTGGGGAGGGCAGAACAGAGAAAACCCTCTTTTCACTACAAGTTGCTGAATTAACTGAGCCTGAAATGCTTTGCAAATGTGTGTCTGTGCCAGTGAAATTTAGAAAGAAAGAAAACAAACAAGGTCTCTTCTTCTGCCTGTCCCATTTCCCAGTCTGTTGGCATCTCTCTTCAAAAGGAAAAGATGCCAGGTAAGCAAAGTCTCTCTGGTGCACAGATCCCTGGCAGGCACAAATTGGTACTTTTAGGACTGGAGGCTCTAGCGATGTCTGCTGTGCAGTTAACATAAGTCAAGAGTAAGGATGCCTTCAAGTGCTGACATAAAGGACTCAAAACATTTTGGTTTTCCACTTGAATTAGGACAAAAAACCAAACTGTGTTATCTCCAAATCCTCAAAGGCATAGCAATTAATTTCTTTGCATAGTTTGTTGCTTTGGACAAATCACACATTAGACTAATAAGGGATTTCTGAAGATGGTCAGAAAGACAGAAATGTTCTGCAATGGGAAAAGCTTGGCTTTCACTATGAATGCTTCCCTTGCTTGTCAGCAACCTCCTACATTCAGCATGTTGTATATCAAAACACAAGAGTGTTTGCATAGGCCTGATTTCCCCCCAAATTTAAAGGTTGTTCAACCACAGCAAAACAAATTTTCACCTTTATAACAAAGGCAACAAGATGACAACATAAGTTCATTCGTCCTTGTTATTTTCTTCCACTGGCAATGCTGTCAGCACTGCTGGGACAATAAAATATGAGGGTTCATTAAACCAATACTAAACCTAATAGCTACAGGAAAATTGCTCAATAAGTGTGATGCCTTGAGAAGGCTGACCTGAAACAGAGACTGGACAGAGCTAGAGAATAAAGTAGATATTTTTGAAAGGCCTTTAGGATACACTTCAGGCAGGACAAGAGCCTGACCAGGGCTACACCCAAGGTGGACTTAGAATAGTCACAAAATGGACAACCAGTCACAAGGTCTTACACTTTTATGAGTTTTGGTCCATTTGCATATTGGGGTTTAATTGTCCAATTACAGCTTCAGGTTGTGAGGTCTCATCCTTCTTGTTTCTCTCTTCAGTCCACCATTGTTTCTGCTTTTATGCCTGAAAGTTTTACTTGTTGTCCTTGGTCTTCAGCAGGAAAAAGATTTGTTTTGTCTACCTACTCTGTGAAGAGAGCTTACTAGCACTTAATATGAGGCTCAGAACTACATCCCTAGGCAGCACAGAATCTGGAAAACTTGGAAGCTAAAACTTAAGGCATCAGGACAAGACCATGGAATATTGTGGAATATTCTAACTGTTGGAGAATTTGAGAAAAAATATTTACAATTTCTTTATACTGCTTTTAGGCAAAGGCTACTTGCATGCTGACAAGCATTTTTTTTAGCAAGTCTAGAGTGTAGGTACATCAGGAATGTTAACTCAGTGCAACAAGTGTGCCACCTCTTTCTGTTTTGAGGACACTGGCATCTTGCAGTCGATGGCTGTGTGAACTGCTTGCCCCTGGTCCAGCGCCAGTGCAGATGTGTCTGAGTGTGCCTCAGCAGCTGCACACTGTCCAGGGCCAGCACACAGAGGCCTGTGTGGCTATGGATGTTACCGTGCTGGGCATGGATCTGTGACTAATAGCTACTGTAACTGCATGTGGCAGATCTGCAAACTGATGAAATTGTGACTGATGATGCGGTAGAAGTTACTGCTATGGAGGGAGCAGCAATTCAGCCTTGTGGTCCCATGACAAGTTTTGGCCTCATCAGTATGTAGGGCAAAGCAGCTGCTGTAATCACAAATGACAGCTTGGGATTCCTGAGCTCCTGAGGTGTCTGAGAAGACTTGCAATCAAGGGCTGGCCTAGTTTCTCCCTCTACTAGAAAGGTGGAGCTCTTACACCAATGCTTGCCTCTGCAATGGTGTAGAATATCAACCCTGAAGCCCCCTAAGTGGTGAGGAAACTACTTCCAATGATTGCTAGCCCCAGCCAGGAGTAATCAGAGTGACCCATTAGTGATGTTGAGAAGCTGTGCCTGTGCTATTACGGGTCACATTTGTACCAAACCAGCACAGGAAGGCAGCCTTCAACTTCTCACTTATCAACAGTGCTTCTCTGTGCAGTTACCAGCAAGCTCATATCACACATTCCCCTGCTTTTCTTTCCCTTGAGTGAATTTATCTATCCTTATATTTTTAATTATTAAACATTGTGAATAGTTTGAAAATATCTGCATAATTTGTTTTTTCAAAGCTGCATTTTCTCACATGTATTAGACAGGCATTAGGTGGCAGTATGGGCTGGAGACTTCAGCGTGGGGCAATGGACAAGATATGCATATTCCTGATTCCAGCTGTAAGATGGAAAGAGTCTCTAAACTTTCTCTTCTGCCTAAAAATTGAAAGTGTGAGTAATGGTCCCCTGACATCCTGTGAAGATTAATTAGCTAAGGTCTTCACAGAGCTCTGTGCATGAAAAATGTACTCCATGAGTACAGAAATAGTCAAGTGAAGAGTTTTTCTTTTACATCAGTTTAATGTCACACATTTTGTCCTTGATTTCTGCAGTGACACATTTGATCCATAATTCAGCCCATACATTCTCAACTATTCTATTTTTAGATTTCAGAGAGACAGATTGGAATTTATAGCTAAATCTAACTTCCCAAACCAGAGTCTGACAAGACAGATCAGAGCTAAGTACACACTAGTTAGTGAAGAGCTGACAAAGTGCTTTCATAAAGTCATCACAAAGGTGGAAAAAACCCACTGGGTATTCTAATCCATCTCCTTGCCTCTGAAATATTTTTCTTTATGGTACAATTTTACCATGAAGTGCTGTGTCTCAGATGGTGGAAAGGTTGTTAGAAGTTTTCTAGGGAAATGCCCTGTCTGACAACCAAGGAAGACTCAGATTTCCACATCAGTTTCAGAACTAATTTTCTCCAAGGTTTAGCCTGTAGCTTCCTGAGCAATGTGCCTCAATCCTTTGTGTCACTTTTCAATGTGCAGATGGGAGTTTGGCTAGAGCTTGTCCAATATCAAAATATCTCAGCTAAATTCTGATCCAAATATACTTTGACCCATGTCTGGATCCTGCTTGAACTAATTTCAGTGACTCTGAAATTGCCTTGTATTATTGATATTTCAACTCACAGCATGGTATTTTTCTTGACTAGAAAACAACATTAGGAAGACATCTTCACCTTGTGCCGTGCTTGGGGCCTGGCAGCAGACAGGTCTAGACTCTGAACTTGTGTTTTTAACTTGTGAAATCCAGAACTAATGCCATGTTTTAAGCCACCATATCACATTGCAGACTCATTTCACTGGCTCTGTATTTCCATCTTGCACATTTCTTATCTTTCTGCATAGCTGCTCTGTGCAATTTTCCCTTCCTTTGGATTAATTCCATTTTTTCCTCTGCCTCAATGAGTTAATTTACATATTTTCACTCAGAATCTCACACTGTTATTCTGTGCCTGTATTATTATCCTCTACTGCTTTTTTTTTGTATCTTCTTTCATATTTCCTCCAGGGCAGTTACTTATACTTTCACATCATCTGCAGTTCCCCTTACTCTCTCATTAATGAGAACACCTGCATAAAAACTGAGCCCAACATAAATCCCTACCTCATCCATTTTCCTTTCAGGATTAATTTCACCCTCGTGTGTTTGTATAAAACCCCACTCTTCTCAGACCTCCTTTCATGGCAGGGAGTTACTTGGCTTCTCTGCTACTCTCATTGCTCCACAACTTACATGTTATTTGCCCAACCAACCCTTTTCACTTGCAATATTGGATTCCTTTTACATTTCAGTCTCAAGCACTGGAATGTTCTTACCTCTCTCTTGACAGCCAGTGTGCCATAAGGTGCCTGTTTTCTATGTACATGTGAAGAGTCTAGAAAAATTTTCTTAATATTCAAAACATTTGGTTTCAGGTACAACCTGAACTCATGCTTGTATTTATGGCTCTGTATGGATGATCATGCAGTTTTAACTCACTTATTGTTTGAGATACTCTCAGTAGTTTCTTAGATTCATGGCGCCAAGGCCAACGGGGATGATGACTCTTGAGCAGAACTCCCCTGTGTTGACTCTCATTAAAGTGTAGCTGTAAGAAAAAAACAAGAAAAAAAAAAAGTTTTACAATTGCTACTGTAATTTTTAATGAGGGCCTTACTGTTAGATCCTGTGCCATGCTTCTGGTCCCATTTTTCAGGCTTCAAGGCTGCAGGAAGCCATCACCAAAGCTTTCCAACCTTGTAAACTCATGGATTACAAATTAGGCACCCTTTAACTTTCTTTTTATAAAATGCATGCTAGCTCCTGAGTTGTGGGGTTTCTGCCCATAATAAGTATTTTCCAGCTTCTTAATTGTTCTCTAACTCTTCTCTGAACCCATTTCAGTTTGCCAATATCCTTCTCAAATGACAGAACTGGACACAGATTCCATTAGTGCTCTCTCCAGCGCCAAACACAAATATCATTGCTCCATTGCTATTTGAGCTGCCTCTGTTTATACATTCAAGGTCTGCATTAGACCCTATCCTGTCAAGGAGAAGCTTCATTACCCCAGCAGCTCAAATTACCCTTCCCATCCTTTACAGAGATGCTGCTTTTTGGGATGCAGGAAGAATTCATTTTTATTATTATAAATTACACCCATACCATGTATTTGAGTAATAAACTTCAGTTTAAGACCTAGACTGTTACACATATTCTCCGTTTATTCAGACAACCGTGCTGTTCTCTCTGGCTTTTAAGCTCAACATTGCTGTCATTGTAAATTCTTTGGTTTCTGGCACTGTCAATGATCAAGAAGCAGCCATGAGCTGACCACTCTGGAAGCACATATGCTTGCTCATGGTTACCTGCTATATGTACTGAAGGCTTGTCACCCATCCTATTTTTTAGGATGTGCTATGGTAATTTTGTGGCAGTCTTATTTATTATCAAAATATTACATAAGATCTAATCAAACTTGTACCAGATGTCTGAGAACATTTTATCCCCCAATGCTATCCAAATTTTTCCTTTTATCTAGCGATCTTTTTCAAATATGAAAGCATCCATTTAAGCTCTTTAATAAATAGTAAGAAGTAATAATTATAAACTCATTAATTCTGTCCTCTATTTTATTATTGTATCCCATTTAAAATATTTTACCAGAATGAATGTCAGAATGAGAAATAGCAGTGGAAAGCATCTGAATCATGCCATCTTCTGATTGTAAACATTGGCATAGAGCTGAAGATGCCTCTGTCTCTAAATAGTTATTTAAAATTCATCCCAGAAATACTGAGGTCCTCAACCAGCTCATTTGAAACTCCTGAATGTTGACAAAGCAAAATAGTATCTTTCTCTCATTTTAATGGATATTTTAACAAAGCTTTTGTCCAACGTGTCCCAGACTTCTCTGGGAACACAGAGATACTGTCTAACAAACTATCAGTGTTGGCTCCATGTTTCAGGTAGGTGCCCTCAAGATTCCCCTCTGTTGCCACATACCTCTGGAAGCAGTAGTATCTCAATTCTGTCTCTGAAGCTAAACCTTTCTGAACAGTCAAACTGGTACTTTTGCATGTGTATCATACTTGCAAAAGCAGGTCTCACAGGTGTCATCTTAGCAAACCCTCCAGGCATCTCCCAGCAGCCCCTTGAGCTTGCTTTTTGCACAAAGCTCAGTGGGGACTCTGAGCCACCGTATGCCCTTTCCAGGAGGTAACCTGCAAGGTGAAAGGCAGAGGCACCTGCTCCTTGGGGCTTTTCAGTTTGATTTGAGGAGATGGGAACTAGCTGTTTGCCTTATCCTCAGAGAACATTCCTACTTGGAGTGTCCTTAGAGGATTACCACCAGCCTGGATTTCAAATGAGATGAAGGCTTCAAGCTGCACTCCCTAAAGCATTTGTCCGCACAGCTGGGGCCAAGGTCTAGCAAGGACACTCTTCCAGGAGTTGCTTATGGCCCAGCTGTCCTCACAGCTAAGGGTGTGTAGAGCCCCACCAGCAGCACACTTAGGCAGAGCCTCTTAGAAATTCATCCTCGGGGAAGACACATTTCCCCTCCTCAGCTGCCCCATTTAGTACATGTTTTCTGGTGGGAAGAGAAGGATGAAAGAGAGATATACACTTCTCAGTTTATATCTCCAGTTGAGGAAAAAAAAGGTTCAGATCCTGTTTCATACATGACCTGGCCTCTAGCTTTATTCAGCAACTTCTATGTTAAGAAAATATTCAGTAAGCAGGAGAAGGGAAGAAGAGGGTTAAAAGGTTAAAGCTGTTTTGTTGCTTAACAAAAGATGGGTGTGAATAAATTACATAAAAATAATCCACCTAAAAATAAGTAGAAAAATAATGGTAATCCTATTTAGACTTGGTGATTCTCACTATATGTTTTATTTATGAAACTGTAATCCTAGAACAGTAAATTCTTTATCCTCCCATGAAGATAATGTGGTAGAAAGAAAGGCATGTAGCCTGCAAAAAAAAAAAAAAAAACCACATTAGAGGAAGAAATTGATCATGTATTAAAAGAGATTTTTTTCATGGAGCTTAAGAATGTTTTAAAATAGCATTACATAGTGAAGATTTCTAAGTGATTGCTTTCACAAAACATATAATACAACAAAAATGGGGGGAAAAACCCCCAAACCTTTCAATTATTTGACACTGCACAAACATCCTTTGTCAACTACAAAACCTATGGTTTCAGCTGAGGCTTGTTAGTAGGCACAACTTCAGCTACTGCAACTAAGAGCAGGCTTGTAAATGCCTGTGCGAACAGGCTCCACATAAACTCCTCATTTGCTCCTCACTTATTCTTTCTGCACTAGTTCCCAAGAACTATTTAGCAGTCCTGGTTGCTCAGCAATCTCCTGTGGTTTCCACACTGAGGTAAACACTGTCATGTGGGGCCCGAGTCTTTGCTCTTAATGTGCTAATTGAAATTTGGCTTTGGGAAGGAAACAAAATGAAGAGAACTGTGGTGGGTCAGAAACCAAAAGTGAATTTTCCTGGCTGGCCAAAAAGGTGAAATTTTCTGCCTGAATGAGGTATGTCCTGATTTTGTGCCAAAACAGGGCTCCAAGTTGAGCTGAAAAAAATGTAAACATCTCCCACAGTTTTGGTCTGCCACCCAGCAAAAAGCACATGATTGGCTTATGCAAGTAAGACCTCTGTTCGTGGCTTTGTTCATCCAAAGCTTGATTGCACCCTATGAAGCAACAACTAGTGGTGGAACAGAATTAAGCAATTTGATCTGTGAATTCAGCCATTATAATAGCTTCTGCTTAGAGTTTCCACTTTTATCCATTTAATAGTTGTAATTTTTGTTTGACATCTTAACCTGTGTGGTAAGGAATATTGTTAAAACACTTTCTCTCATAAGATGCATTACAGCCCTCTCCTTTGCTGTGACAGTGGTATTTCTGGGAGAAGAATTTCTTGTACTCTTCCTGGTTCTGTGGGAGTCCACTGGCAGCTCCTCCATAGCCTTCTGCCCCCACTTTGTTTGGAGGGTAAATTCAATGAGAACGCCACCATGGCGTCCTTGCTTGACCTGCTGTGCCCCTTAGAAAGTCCCAGCTCTCTGGGGCCAGATGGGGTTCACATGAAGGTACAGAGGGAGCTGCTGGAAGGGCTCACCAAGGCACTCTCCATCATTTATCACCAGTCCTGGCTGTGAGGGTCCCAGATGGCTGCAGGTTGACCGAGCTACAAGGAGCTACACCCAGCTACAAGGATGGTTAGAGGAGGATTGAGAGAACTACAGGCCTGTCAGCCTGACCTCAGTGCCAGGAGAAGTTAAGGAAAAGATCATCCTGAGTGTCATCATGCAGCATGTACTGGACAACAGGGGGATTGGGCTCAGCCAGCATGGATTCAAGAAAAGTAGGTCCTACCTGGCCAACCTGATCTCCTTTCATGACCAGGTGACCTGCCTAGTGGGTGAGGGAAAGGCTGTGGCTGTGTCTACCTGGACTTAGAAAAGCCTTTGATGCTGTCTCCCATGGCATTTTCGTATAGGAGCTGGCAGGCCATGGCTTACACAGGTGCACTCTTTTTTGGGTTAAAAACTGGCCAAATGGCTAGAACCAAGGAGTGGGAGTGAATGGATTACATCCAGTTGGTGGCTGGTGACTAAGGGGCTTCCCCAGGTCTCAGTGTTGAGGCCAGTTCTGTTTAAAATCTTTATCAATGACTTGGACAAGGGGATTGAGGGCACCCTCAGTTCGTTCACGGATGACACCAAGTTGTGTGGAAGTGTTGATCTGCTGGAGGTTAGTAAGGCTCTGCAGAGGGATCTGGACAGGCTGCATCCACGGGCTGAGGAAAACAATTTGTGGTTCAATAAGGTGAAGTGCCCTGTCCTACACTTGAACCACAACAACCCCAGGCAGTGCTACAGGCTGGGAACAGAGTGTCTGGAAATCTGCCTAGAGGAAAAGGACCTGGGAGTGCCAGCTGACAGCAGCTGAACATGAGCCAGTTGTGCCCAGGTGGCCAAGAAGGCCAATGGCATCCTGGCTTGTGTCAGGAATAGTGTGTCCAGCAGGACCAGGACAGTGATTGTCCCTCTGTGCTCAGCACTGGTGTGGCCACACCTTGAGTCCTGTGTTCAGTTCTGGGCCCCTCACAACAAGAAGGACACTGAGGTGCTGAAATGTGTCAAGCTGAAGAGTCTAAAGAGTAACTCACATGAAGAGCAGCTAAGGAAGTTGGATTTGTTCAGCCTGGAGAAAAGGAGGGTCAGGGGAGACCTTATTGTTCTCTACAACTACCTGAAAGGATGTTGTGGCCAGGTGGGTGTAGGCCTCTTCTCTCAGGCAACCAGTGATAGGATGAGAGGAAATGGCCTCAAGTTGCACCAGGGGAGGTACATATTGGACATCAGAAAGAATTTTTTCCCTGAAAGGTTGATTAAGTGTTGGAACGGAAATTGTCCAGGGAAATGCAGGACTGATCACCACTGGAAGTGTTGAAGAAACATCTGGACATGGCACTTAGTGCTATGGTCTGATTGAAATGGTGGTGTTTGGTCCAAGACTTGGCCTTGGATATCTTTTCCAACCCTAATGCTTCCATGATTCTCTATGTAGAAGTTCATAAGCAGTCCTACTCATTCACACTTTGTGGCACATGTCTGGCAATGACAAGAAATAGGTGGTGATTTACTTCAATAAACTCACAGTCACAGGACATACAAGAGCATTTCATAAATCTTCATTGATGGTGAAAGGCAAAATTCATCAGTACTTTGGTCAGACTTTTCCTTGAACCTAGAAGAGGGCATGAAGACTATTCCAGTCATCTAATTTAAAAACAGCAATTGAATCTAATTCCTTAGTGTATTTTCAAGTCCACTCTTTGCTATGAATCTCTGAAGGCTTTAACGTGACTGCTAACCTGTCAGAATTGAGGAAAAAGACAGACAAGGGGGAGATTGTTCTGGGAACTCCATGCATCCTCATTTTTTCATAACCAGAAATGCCATGTCCCTCCCTCAGCAGCAACCTGTGCAATACAAACACAAAGTCACAAGCATCCTTTGCCTCACCTGGAATGAGAAAGAAGGAAACAGTCCTTGAGAAAACTGAATAATGGAATAGCACACCTATTTATCTAGACTTCCTGGGACTACTGTGAGAGGCAATACTGCACACTCACATACCATATGCACACACAGATTGATGGCCTGGAGCTGCAAAAGTGAGATAAGAGCAGAGAATGATTTGGGATTCTGTAGATCTGAGGGGACATGTGGAAGGAGGAGTGGGAGCTTTGTGTCAGTCTGGCACAGGAAGGGCGATTTCTAACTGGGACTGAAATCACCTGGAAATGCCTTTCCCATTGCAGTTCTGTATACACCTTTATTTTCCGTGTACACCAGGGGTAAATGTTGAGGTGTAGATTTATTATCATTACCAATGCTGAAAGTTGCACAGCTCAGTGTTTAGCTTCCTGACAGTGACTTGGCTGCCACAATGACAGAATACAGCAGATGTACCTAAGATAAAAATTCTGTAGCTACTGCTGCAGCTGTAAAACTCAGGGTTGAAATACCCACACTGCTGCTCATTCAGTTTCTCTGGCCCATTTTGCAGCATTTTCTGCAGTCCCTGATGTTGTGGGTACAACAGACAGATGTTACCCACACTGTTGCAAACTGAGCCCTCCTGAGCCAGCTGGAGGCACCACTACCCTGCAATGCCTCTTGGGAGTGAATGGAGAACCTGTCTGATTAACAATTCATTCTCTATTCTGCCTCTCTGCAGGAAGGGTACTGACGATTGTTGCTTACCTTTGTAGTGCTTTGGGAACAACATAAGCAATTTTCTACCCATCTAAATACATTATGCCTTAGGAAATTAGCTGGTGCACAGAGAATCTGATTATGCCTGACTGGAAACAGTGTCTACTGACAAATCAGAAATAAAAATCTTGACCTTAACTTCTTGCTTCTGCAAAGGCCATCTGGTGGTCAATTGGGCATTGGTTATGCAAGTGATGATGTGCACACACTACAGAGAGGCTTTACAGACAAGAACAGCACTGCAGCAGAGCTCCTCCAGCCACTGTTTTACAGCTTCTGAGAGAGTACAGCAGAAATCTGCTCCCCAGGCAGCAGTGAAGAGGATGCTGGCAATATTTCCAAACCAGCAGTATCTGTTCACTGCCCTTGCACACATACATATGAATTTCAGCCAGCTATTTTCCAAAATTATTCATTCTTTTACTTTAAAATTTGTGCTTCAACAGAAGTCAAAATACTGCTTGCAGTCATTAAAGGATTAGAAAGGAAAGGGCCTGGGATTTGCTTCTAGGCTGGTCCTAGCATACATGATGCTTGGATAAGAGAGAGGACTGTCCAAATGGAAAGGAGAAAACCTCTCTCTCTATATATATACATATCTGTCTATCTATCTATCTATCTATCTATCTATCTATCTATCTATCTATCTATCTATCTATCTATCTATCTGTCTCAAACCATTCTATGATTCTATGACATATCTGAGGATGCTGGATCAGATTGGAGCAATGATTATCCCAAGCACTCAGAACAAATTTTAAAAAACCACCACCCTGATCTCTGAAAAATAAGTTTTAACCAGTGGAAAAAGAAACTTTTTCAGTGAATGGATGGGTGCCACACAGCTCTGAAATCAGTATGCTGACAAGGAGATACTCCCATTTTTGGGGCCTTATGATTCCTGAAGCAGACATCTGCTTCCAGATCCCTGGGGTTTTGAATTATTTTTAAACTCTGAACAAAGAACACTTAGTACCACACACTTCCAGTTTCACAGCTGGGTTATTTTAAGGAGACAAAAAACTTATTGGAATATTTTTTTTTAAAATTTTGCAATATTTTAGCTTGAAGTAATTAATCTGTCCCTTGAGAATTCAGCACCTCCTAGAACACTCATTTTAAATATTTGGTGTCTTTGAAAGATAGTCTTCTCACATGGCCTTGAAATAAATGCCTGAAATATCTCACTGCAATAACCCAAATGGAGCCCTTGTTAAGGAAGGGATTTGGTTTCTTCTTGATTAGAGAATCACAGAATGTTCTGAGTGGAATGAGCCCACAAGGATCATCAAGTCTGACTCTAAAGGGAACGGTCCAAACAGGGATCAAACGTGACCTTGGTGTTTCTGGCTCCAACCAACTGAGATAATGTCAGAGAGCAGAAACCTTATTCTCCAAATCTCCAACTGGAAAATGTTATCCCCATAAACATTTCCTCAGGCTGAGAAGCAAAGACCTTTTATTTCCACAGTGCTGTGGGAAGGCCCAGAGAGCTCTGTGTTACAGGGGCTACAGGACCCATCTGAGGTCAGGAGAGTGGGAATTCTCTCCAGGTTGCTGTGTGATCCAGGCAGGACTCATTTCCTCTGTGTCTAATCACCAATTTGTTAAATACCTCTGTGTAAAGTCCTTCTATTGCAGGGATGTGACTGAGGAGTTTGGGGTGCCAGGCTGAGCCCTCCTTGCTGGGGCTGCAGAGCCTCAGGGATTGCTCAGCACAAACCCAAACACAACTCCTGACTCGTGGGGAAACATCAGGAGGGCAAAGCAGCAGATGAAAACATTGTTCTGATGTGGTTTAAGAGGAAAAGTCCAACCTGGAGGATGCACTGAGTCTCCTGACATGACATGGGCAGTTTCCTCCCAAAATCAGCCCAAAAACTCAAAGTAAAAGGCAGCAGCAGGAAGCACCCAGCCAAGCCTCAACAAAACCTGGGCTAATATTGAAAGCCTGCTTTTGCATTTGCTAATGATTCATTACTGACTTGATGATTGATTCGAAGTTCTTAATGAATTCAAACTCAATTTACTCACAGTAACACGGAGCTTTAGTAGATTTACATCTTACATATTTACAATGGAATTAAACTTCCCTCTTTATTGCAGGATGACGAATTTTGTAGCTGTCTCCAACTTCAAATTGCTTAACAGATGCTCAGTCAGCCTTCACTGAATCACCCAAATAGCCAGCAAAGATTATTGCTTGTCTTCTCTGCTGTTCTGTATCACAAACAAAAATATTTTTCTTTTTTTTCCCCAGATTAATTAAATTTCTTTTAAAAGATCATTAAAATGAGTTTCAAAGAAAATTATGGACTGTTACTGCACAGTGTCAGCATCTCAGGATATGATCACAGAGGATATTCTGGAAGCAGCAAGTTTATGCAAGGTCAGGGCAGTGAATATCCCAAAGGAAAACCCAACTGAGTAAAGCAGCACAAGGCACAAAGTGCTTTAGTCTCAACCATGCTATTAAAGCAATGTTTGCTTAAGACTGACAGTTCTTTAAATTTGATGAAGAGTTATTTACAACTAATAATCTGAAGAATAAAAATTTTACTGTCTTTTCCATTTTTAACTTGTTCTCCTGGAAGAACTATGGATGACAGAAGTACCAGAATCTCAGGAAATTCATTTCTGTTGACAAGACCTGAGCATGTTGCTGTGTTCACCAGTTCTCACTCCTCCAAGGAGAGCTGCAAAGGAGCTCTGAAGGCCATTAAAAGAAAATCTAAGTGATTAAAATGATTTTATCATCTGAGGGAAAAGGTAGACAATTGCTCAAAACTTCTGCCAGCCAGCTAATGAAGACACTTTGGCAGCATCTTCTGCAGAGACTGTTCCCAGCAAGAACTGAAACACCATCTGCATGGCCAGAGAAGGGGAAACAGGGGCTTGAAGAGGAGCTCCTGAGAAGTCCTTCAGGATGAGGGCAGAGTCAGGACTCAACAGGGAAACAAACAATTAAAAATGATTGTGTTAGAAACTGAATTAAAGAGAGCAAACAAACCCTGAAACGAACTAAAAGTATCAACATCCACTAAAGCGAAATTCCTTTAATCACAAAAGAAGAAGCAAAAATCATATTTTATTTTACACAGAGAAGAAAAGAACTATTATATCTGACCACCATGGTCAGTGTAGGCAGCTCATAACTTTAAAAGCCATCAGCAGTCCCCACACTTTAGTGGTTTTATCTTCTGCTGTTTGTCAAGAGGACATGCCCAGAAATAACTTGGGTAGGAATAAATCTTAGGACAACACCTAAAGCACAGATGCACTGAAATAATTCAACACTATTGATTATCATTAGAAAAATTACTGTGAAAATACTTGAATATGTCAGGATTTTTACATCTCCCCATTTTAAGCATAGCATGGAGCATTTGTCAAGATACAGAAGGAACATTTCTGTTGGCCAAATAAAATATTCTGTCTGTAGTAAGAGCAGCTTTGTTATTGCTTGTGGAAAACTGATCCTTTCACCCTCACCTGCCCAAAGAACTCTGAGAACAAACAAACAATCCAGGAAAACCCCACAGCAAAGACCTAACAGAGAATAAAACCTGAGGAGAAATGCCCATTAAAGGAGGGTGTCAAAGACTGCTTGGACTGGTTGTACTGCTCCTTTCCACCTGAGGCACCTACAGAGGGGTTTTATTCTTTTGTTTGTTTGTTTTAAATGGAAAATAAATGTTTTCTTTTCATTTTCATGCAGACTGGCTTTTTTTTCCCAATTTTTTTCAAGCAGACAGCAAGTATTGTCTCAGGAGGTAACAAGTTATCTTGAAGGGACTCTGCAGACTAATAAAATGCTTTGAAGAGTATTAAGGAGGTCAATCTGTCCAATTTGTTTTAATTGAACTAGACACAGATGGTATATGGTTTAGTTTAATTAGGCTGTAGATAAAGAACATTTCTACTTGCCAGTGAAGAATAAATCACTAAATAGAAGCATATACTTGAAAATATGTAAGGCCAAAACCTTTGATGCATAACTGAGAAACTGGGGCATTTTCTACCAAAGGATCAAAAGGTTAGTCCCATCAGAAAGAATAAGGAAAAACTTCACAAGGCCCTACATAAATGATGAGAAAATCGAAAAATACATTCTGAGAAACATTTATTTACTACAAAAGTAATGCTGGTTCTTTCATTACAGGGACATAACACAATAAGGCACAGTACTCTATCACAAACTATAGTTAAAATTAAATAGATTATTTGACCCATCCATTACAGAGATCTAATTATGGACTATCATTACCAAGGACATAGTTCTTTTTTTCCTTTGGTTTTTCAATTACTACCTATCTTTTTTTTCTCCCTTTATTGACAGACTTCACTTTTAAGTTACCATCTTTTAAGTCAGAATAACATTAACAGTCTTTTAAAAACTGGCAATACTCAGACGATTTTGGACAAGGCTGGGAAGACTGGAGAAATCCAGTTAAAGCTGTTTTCTCTAGCCTGCTTTTTGAAGTTATTATTCCAGGAATCTTTTTGAACCAACAGTTTCCTGCCACTGGCCTTATTTACAACTCCACCTCTTTTTAATCACAATGAATAAAACATCTATAAAAGCTGCAAAGCTTATAAAAAAAAGATGGGGTGACTGCAGAGCTCTGTATTTCAGGCAAAATAGATGGTGATGATGGGCACATCTACTCAAAAAACCAGCAGCAAATGCCCAGCTGACGGTGCTGACTGCAGGAACAGAGGTCTCAGTTCTTCACCTGCAGAAGAAATTTCTCCTTGCTGTGGTTATTTGAGTCTCCTAAATCCCAAGGACTGCAAGAGGACACCCTAAACCCACAGCAGCATCTCAAATTCCATTTCCTACTTAATGAACTATAAATTTTTTATCTGGTTTTATAGGCATCACTCCCTATCACTTCTACAGCAGTTGGTGCCATCACCACCAAAGGCAGAGTTCTTCCTGCCTGGGATTTTGTAAGAAATGCACTGAACATTTTTGTATAATCAACATTTTCCTGAGGGCTCTGAGTGGAAAAGATGCAGAGCAGTTTATGTGGCATCTTTTTAGTTCTTCTTGCAGTTGTAAATCTCACACGCTCTTTATTTCTGCGTTAAAGAAGCAGTTTAAATACCAAGTTTGTAAATCAAGCACAGTTCATTAAGCACCAAAGACTCCCACTGACTCAGATGCAAATTTTGTACTAATGTTAGAAATGCTTGGAAACCCACTGCTTCCCCGACCTTTCCCTAAATTTCACTTCACTCTCCAGATTTCCAAAGCAGTACCTTGCATCCAGAACATCCTGCAAAACTCAGCTGCTGGCCCATGCAACCCAGAGCAGTTCACATTTTTACTGAGCTTTCCCTTGACAAACAAGTGATTTCTTAAAACTGGAATGAGCCACATAACTTTCAGTACTGCAGGTTTTTTCCACCCAGGTATTTGTGGAACTGCAATATATTTTTTAAAATAAATATATGCCATAAATACTTTTAGATATATGGTGATGTTTATGCACACAACTGCATAACAAAAATCCAGTGCAAATAGCAAATATCTTGTATTTTAAACAGCACAGAACACCCTCACAAACTCCCACATCAGGTGTTGATGATTTATTAACCAAATTTTCAAAAGCACCAAGTGCCTCCTTGCAGCTCCTGTTGGCTCTGCTGGGGAACACAAACACTAATGAGCATGGAAAATGAACAAGATCTGTGTGCACACGCTTGCCCGTGCATGGATGAGGAATTCCATATCCTCTTTAGAGTGGGGCACATTTTGCCAAAAGGCCTTAATTAAAAAAAATAAATCTCATATTCCAGATACCTTCATGTGTGATGTTCTCAGAAGGCAAAAAATCTGTTACTTACGGAGGAGGAACTTGATTTTTAATGTGATCCTTTTGAACCCCAACTTCAGGAAATGTTTAATTTTGGAAGGCTGTATTGATTAAGATGCATTGGTCTTTTATTGCAGTGAGTAATAACCCAAATTCTTGGAGTGTATCCCGAGAGTATTGGCAAAACAAGCAGTAATGAACCTGAGGGAGGGGAGGCTTTGACAGGAGCAGAGCGACAGCAAAATGAAACGCAGCGCAAGGACAGCTGGAGTGAGAGAAAATAAAAGGCTGCTTTTTTTCCTCATTTATTTTAGAACTACTTGAAAATAAACTTTTATTAGAGGAGCCATTTCTGGAGTGCTGTGTCACTGAAGTGACTTGATTTAGACATAGAACTCCTCGTGAGGAGCCTGGAGGAGTCGGGGTCTGTGCCGGTGCTGTCTCCTCGTTTGACCCCAGGGCTTTGCTGCTGCCAAACACAAAGCTCTGGGAACCACTTTGATTTGATTTGAGCTTGTAAGATCAGTAAACAGCTGCACCTTCTCACAGAAGAGCAAAGGATTAGCCTAGAATGGGAGAATAGAACATTTTCTACCCCTCTCTTTTGTAATGCACTTCCAGCAAATTAAAAAAAACCAAACTAAAACCCCCAAAAAAGTCTGTTTCTATTTTTCTTAATTTTACCTCTGTGTGGGCAGGTTTCTAAATAAAACATGTTAAATATATACCCATTTGTGTGTGTTTGACCAAAGCATTTTGTATTATTTATGGAGAGTCCCCTTTGTGCAGGAATATTGAACAAAGTCTGTTGATTGCAGAGTTCTTTTTATTTTCCTGAATGGTCCAATCATGGTCCTGGCACATGAAGAGACAAGTAGCAGATGTTAAACAAATTCTGAGGGATTTATAAATTTCTCCTAAAAATTCAGGACTGCTTTTATTTCTAGTGAGTTTGGGTGTTGTTTTTTTTTACTATCCTTCTATCTTTTCTGGTTCTGCTTCTCCACAAGTCGAAATACCAAAGTATTTTGACTCCTATTCTCTTTGGTGTTAAAGCAGAGTATTGACTTCACTAAATTTCAAAGCTGATAACTGAATTTTGGTAGAACAAGATCAACACAACAACAACAAAAAAACCCTAAAAATTTGAGAATAACCACAAAAACCAAACCCTTTATTTATTACAATTCTTATTTTTCTTTCTCAAGGGAAGTAAAAAGCTTTTAATATAGTTTAAAAAGAGGAAATGTCATTAATATGCATGGAGGAATGGGACTTCAGGACTTAGATCTAACTATCCAACATCTGTACTCATAACTATGCCAATCTGTAGGTACTAATACAAACCTTGGAAAATAAAAGTGGATTTTGACTAAGGAAGAATTTCACAAAGCTATTTACAAGAAGAGATCCCCAGGTCTTCTTCCTGCTGCATGGTAAGATTGTAGGACTCAAATTATCTTTAATTAAAAGCAAGTAATTTTTGCATGAAGGAAACAATATTTTGGGATAATCCCAGATTTCAAATGATTCTAGGGGAAAAAATATTACAGAATAAAACCTGGGACAAAGAAACTAGGAACCTTCTCCACAAACATTTCATGTATTTATGTATGGCCTATTTAACATAGGTTCTCTATATATTCTTATGCCCATCTGTTCCCAACTCCCTCAAACCTCATTGCTGCAGTCAGGTTGCTTTTTATCCTATTTTTGGACAGGGTATATCAGAATTTTTATACCTCTCTACTTGTACAAACACACTAAAAGGAACCATTCTCTGGTGCTCACTAGAGTCCCTGTCCAATCAATCATAATTTTCTTTTCATTCCAAGAAATCAGTCTCTAAAGCTGTATCTGCCTGTGATTTTCCAGGCCACTTTTCCCACTGGAATGACCCTAGTCCATCTGAAAGACGGAGGAAAAAGCTTTTTATTCCTTTTCACGTATTTTTACCCAATCTCTGGCAACACAAAGACGAAGAGTATTGACCCCATGGACTCTCAGTCTATGATTTACAATTCCCATCATTGTAATTAGACACCAAGTGCACAATTTAATGATAATAAAACAATTAGGTGGATAGGAGAAAAGGTTATTTGCAGACCAAAGATGGATCATTTCTCATCTTATTATAACTTTTATAAAAAAGAATGAAGACCTTAAGATTCAGAAAATGCCTTTTCAAGAAGGGTTACATAGAAATCACTTTGAAAAAATTATACCGTTTCTATTAAATTTAGATTTCAGACTTTCTTTTTTATAAACTCTTTAATTAATGTCCCTGAAGCTAATGATTTACTACATTCTACCAGTCCTTCCCTGCCAATGGGGTCTAACCTAAATAACTATAATAACTAGGTTTCAAAACCTCCAAGTTTTGGGTTTTTTATTTTTTTCTTTTCTAAAAAAAGGAAGAAAAGTAGCCAAAGCTATGCAGACACTTCTTACAACTATTTCTGTAGAGGCTTTTATCTCCTTTCTGGTCCGTTCTCTGCTGGTCTGATGCTCCTGTTGCCATGGAAACAGACCTGAAGGTGCTTTGATACAGATAACAATGGTTTTCCCAACACTTAGACATTTCTTTCATCCTCAGTTCAGCAGGTACCCTTCTCATGGGCATAGAAAGGAAAGGGGATAAATCAATCTCTGACTGTTCCATCAATTAAGTTCTCATTAGCAGAATTTATGATATGCTTCTGCATTTAGTTCATGAGCTCAGCACTGATCAGTTGTACTTCAAGGACTGGGATTCATGGATTACACAGGCCACGCCACAGTTAATTTATTTGCAAGGGAACAGCAAAAATCAAATTATGCAGGGAATCATGACTGGCATCGTGTTAACTTCAGCAGAGGCATCAGGATTTGGATTTTCAGCACAGGTAATGCACCAATGCCTTAAAATCTGTTTGCATCAAGTTTCACTGGGCTGCTAGAAAAATCAGATCAATTGTAAAATGACAGAATATTAAGAGAACACTTAATACATGTTCCCTGAGGTCACTGATTACTTCAATTACTTCTAGCCAAATCTTATATTTCCCAAAGTAAAATCTGTGAGCTATTTGGATCTCTTCAGAGTCCCCAATAACAGTGAAAAGTAGAAAATACAAGAGCAATGCCCAAGAAGAAAACCAAATTGTTCTTGCTTATGCAGAGCTTCCTTGATGCTTTCCCAGCACCTGAGGGATAAATGGAGCTCCAGTGGAAGACGGTGGCAGCTGCTCCCTTCCCAGCCAGGATGTCCCCACCTCCCCTCCCTGCTTTTCCTATCTCTCATCACTCTGCTCCAGGGTCAAAACACCTCCATAAAAGAGCTTTGCTCCTTCCCAAGAGTACAAGCTGTTCTTTCCTTCCCACCCCCAGAGGAGTTCAGTGGAGCTGTGATTTACACCAAGGAGCTGAGGCCACACCACTTCAACTCAGCAGAGAACAGCAAACTTCTCCCAGTGCCCCAAGGACAGAGCCCCAGCAATTCCCAGAGATGGGGACACTCCCTGGTGACACATTAAAATCACTTGGAGCATATGGGATCTGCAGTGCTTTTCAAAATTAGCCCACTTGTTTTATTCCAAATTAAGATTGAATCTAATTTTGGTGCAAGAACTGCCACCTCAACAAACAGTGCTAAAAATTGTCTGCATTTCTGCAAGGCTCTCTCAGTGGTCTGTCTGTGTCTCTTCCAGCTACTGAGTTCAGTGTGCCATAGTCACTTCTTTTATTTTAAAACCCACAGAGCTGTGGGGGTGGAACCTGATAGAAATGTCTATGGTGCATTTTACAAATGATATCACATGTAACAAATCAGATTATTAGTAATTCTTAGGCATTCTTCTCCCCTAAACCCAAATTTCAGCACATTTACACAGTTTAAAGATTGACATAACAGACTTTTGCCAATGGGAAACACAAGCTGACTAGAAAAAATGAAACTCAACCCAAATGGCACAGAACTCAATATACTCTTAACAATTGGAAAATAAGTGCTGTTGGAATCATGCCAACTTCATTTTGAGGAGTTAGAAAGAGTTTTGATGATGAAAATCAGCACCCAGGAGTTGATGCCACTGAAACTGCACCCTATCCACAAGATTTCTTTTACTATTGGGAATAACTTAGCTGAGAGTTCTTTTATAGTCCCACTGCCTAATTGTTCTGCAGTGCTAACTTGTGAAAATCAGGGATATTTTTAGGTTCATCATTTATATACATTTCCTAAGTGTCTCAGCAGAGCTCTGTTCAATGATTAACTCTTTCCAGCATCACCTATGTTATATTACATATTGCACAGGAAATGGCTAGAGAGAAAAATAAAAGGTATAAATTTTATGATACAGCTATTCAGCACTTGGAGTGTTCTGGATTGGGAAAATAAATAAAAAAAAATATTCTTTATAAATAAAAAGCTATGAACTTTCGAATCTCAGAGGCTGTAACAAAAACCTAAACTGCACTCCCAGTGTCTCAGGTACAGTCTCCATGAACAGGGAGCCTGAAGGGCTGCAGTGGAAGATGTGAGCAAATGCTCCTCTGGAGTCACACACTGTGCAGGCAGCCACCCACCACGGATTTCCTTCCCGTGGGGTGTTCAAGGAGAGGATTCACACAGCTCCTTTCAACACTGCAGGGAAAATTTTTCCATGCTGATGGACACAGAGCCAGTTGGGAGATTGGGTTACAGGAAAAAGGTGGGAATAAGCAGTAGTTATAAAAGTTCATGAACCTGTTCCTTTGTAATTTAATTTTTCTGAGGATCCTTCACTGCAGCTAAAAGCCATTTCAGTTGCAATAAAAGGAGCCTGTGCTTTAATTTAGGAATAGAAGATACACCTGTTTTCTTGAGGGATGATTAATTCAAACACATTCCAGCACAAGAACTGCTTTCAGGTAATCTGGGAAGCTGCTTGCTGCTACTTAAAAGAAGGCATTTAGGAGAGCAGTGCCCCAAGCTTCTCTGTCCAGGCAGGGATTGGCAATTCCATGAACCTCTGTGACCAGAACCTCCTCCCAATGCTGGAGGAAAATGAGCTCAATATATACTCAGGATGAACAGAGCCCCTTTGAGGTTTCCTTTTTGAATTTCTCTGCTTTCATTAAAAAGAATCTTACCTCTGCACTGATTCTGTTCAAATTGAAATTTCATTATCAATATAATCACAATTTGTAATGAGCCACTGTCACACAGCACCATTGAAAAAAAACAATTAAAACATCAGAAAACCAAGTAATTTCCCCCCACAATTAAATTTTAGGGCTTTGAAGTCAAAACCATAAACTAGTTTGAATACTCTTCAGAGATTCAAAAGTCAGGGTAACCACAAGAAAGAAAAGGCTTATTTTTCTAAGAAAAATTATCTTGCTGTCCTGTAAAATTTGTTTTAAAGTACTTATGTTAAATAACAAAAAGAATAAAAAGTTTTAGCTCCTTCAGTATCACTTACTGCATTGACTGTGATCACACTGATTTGGTGATGCAGGACATGCTTTTGGGGAAAAGGCAGTGATGATGGAGAAACCATATTTTGACCAAAGTATGTTTGATTGTAATTGTTTTTTAGTAAGAGTATTACCTACTGCCTGCATCTAATAATGTCTATTGCAAACAAAACCAATGTGATTAATAATTACCATAATTAGCAACCACAGACATACAAACACATTGAGTTGTTTCCTTAATCTGTAAATAGAGGGGGCTTTATATTTTCTCTGTTTAGGGTATGCAATGAAAAATTGCATCAGAGCTGTTTAAGAATCACTTCCAAAAATTCATACAGGCTTCTTTTTAAGAGAACATTTTGGTTAATCTGGCAGGCAGTGAACTGTTTCTTGCCAGGTCTCCCTGCATTTGTGTATTTTTTGTGATGAAGCAAGAAGGTTTTCATCTTAATTAAAAAGAAAATATTTCTGGGACAAATTACTCAAAATTCAGATCAGCAATAAAACCCATCTCCCAAACCTTAGTGACATATGGTTGGACTTGATGATCTTAAAGATCCCTTCCAATTCAAGTGATTCTATGATTCTATAATATTTTATCAAATTATGTTTGTTACTGCTCCAGTCTCAAGATGTCCAACATTTGTAACAGTTGTTTTCCATTGTAAAAACTACAGAGTTAAAAGCAAATCAGACAAGCCCTGCTGCTGCATTTCATTATCCTTGGAAAAAGACTGCAAAGCTTTCTGATTAAAATCCCTTTTAAAACTAGTTCTACAGTAAATCTGAATACCATGCTTCCAGTTACTGCCTTTTCTTCTCATGAGTTTGGTTTGTTTTTTTAATTCCCTAGGCCAGTCAAGCAACTCTCTTTTTCCACTCTGAAACCAGCCTCCTACATGTAAATATGATCTAGAAACATGATAAAATGCCAATGGGAGAAATAAAATGGGAAAAAAAAAAGAAAAGAAAAGAAAAATATTTCAGCATTTCCTGGAACTGAACAGAAAAAGAAATCTTCAAGACACCTAAACCCTCCAGGGCAGACCAGTTATATTAATTTATTCTGACTTAGTACAGAGGTGATTCTTCAAATCATTTCTCTCAGAGCCCCAGCCATCAAATGAGCAGTGTAACAGTGCAGTAAATGTGGACATCAGCACTCCCTGAGCCTCAGGGCAAACCCAACCCACTGCTGCCACTCTGAACATCAGCACTTCTGAATTAGAATTCTTTCCACTGGTCCCCCAGCACATGAATTTTTAAGGGTCAATCTTTCCCCTCCCAATTCTAGAATCACAGAAACCATAAAATGAAAATCACAGTGGAGCCTCACAGGCCTCATGTCCCATCTCCCCACAGGGGACTCAAGGAATAGCCACAGCACTGTGGAGAGAAGGGAACCCAAAGAAAAAAAATCTTAATTTCTTCTACTGGCAGCCTCTTGCTGCAATTTCCCATCACCACACCAAAAAACCTGCACTGTTATGGAGTTATTTGTCCCTTGCCCTTAAGAGATCTGGTCACAGTTTAAGAGACAAAACAATATTCAAAGATCCTTTAAAGACCCTTAACACTTCAGTTCTTTTCCAAATTACAAATGAAGACCTGCAGAATTCAACATAAAACATCTCCCTTAAAAACAGAATAATAATTTCTGTCATATCTCTGCCTTTGTATCGGGGTGCATGGCTGGAGAGCAGTGAGTTTATGACCCACTAAATGCTCTGCTTCAGTTTCTTCTGAACCAGTGTCTTCATGATCAATTCCCACTGATTTCTTTTTATTTTTGCTTTTTGTTAATTGTTTTTTTCTTCCTCTCGTGAGTGATTTTTTTCTTGTTCTTTTAATAAATTGTATCTTAACACATAGAAAAAAAATTCTGAAATACTGTACTCTAGAATTGCATTATCCCAATATCCAACCCACTGGTGAAAACAGCCAACTCCTGCAGCATCCCACAGAACCTCACAGTTCACATTCACACTGAGATTTCAAATGTTCTTAAGATAAAGCTCCCAAATAATTTCAGTATCAAGAGGATAACTGACTTAGAAATTGAAATATGTCACCTTTGCCATTCCTGGTTTCAGTTACCCTGCAATGATGAGAGGGCTTTGCTGTTTGATTTTATGTAAGGACACAACTGGATCCTCCCATCCACTCTCTCCTGGGTGCCTAAAGACTAAAAACTCACCAAGTACAGTCAGATTTCACATCCTTTCACTGTTCAGTCACTTGCTCACATTTAAATTATTTTCACTTTTTAATTTCTATTTATTTTGTTTATAATCCTCCCTTGGAATCTCTGTTATTATAATCTAAAAGGGAAATAGTGCTGATCCAGAAGCCACGATCTGTGAGTTCTTGTGCACTCAGAGTCTTACAAACTTGTACTGAAAAACATAATACAGTCAAACACTGTTTTAAATTAATGCTTGGGGGTTTTTAATTATAGGTAGCATGCAATTAGGAACATTTTAATATATAACAGACACCTTCTGATCACTGAATTCCATTAACAAAGAAAACAAGTCACTGAATTCCATTAACAAAGAAAGCAAAATATTTAAATTTTCAAGAAACTGATCAATTATCCCTTAATATTGAACACATCTTAACAAAGCTCATTACAGCAGCACTCCGCTTTTGAGGCTACTCTTCCATTTTTTCACTGATTCACTCAAGTTTCAAGTATTTAATCTATGACTTCAAATAGTTTTAAGAACATCAAGCATGTTCCAAAACCCAGAGCCTGAACTGGAGATGATGCTTCCTGTGACTCTGGAGAGCACCAGCAGCAGGAGCTGTTAAATCCTACTCAACACCAACACCATAAAGAGGTGGCCATGAAGAGAAGATGAATAATTTCTATTCAAACTCTAGAGAGCTGTTAGATAGCAGGAAAACAACTTCCTGGGCTGCTTTTTGCTAAGAAACCAGAGCTCACACCCTGCCAAGCAATAAGAAAATGTAAAATATTTTTGATTATGTGACTTCTGGTTTCACTGAAACAGGATATTGCTCCCCAGACACCATCACTGCAATGCCACTCGAGGATGAGCACTTTATTCCCAAGTATTATTTTCCTTTTGGCACAAACACAGACGTTTCAACCTCACATTTCAGCTACTCCGAGTAAAACAAGAAGAGACTCATTTTAAGCTTTCCTCTTTTACATTCACCTTCATTAAGGCAGTTTTGCAAGGACTGCCTCAGTTATATTAAAAGTACAGGGCACCATAATTTAACATTATTCTGATACACAAAAATTATTATTATATAATGATTATAATTATTATAATTATTGCTCTGGAAAATTAATTTTATTAATGACAGTATCACAATTAATGGAAAGGTTACACTGGAGCATTTGAGTACACAAATTAATTGTGCACCTGCACAAAGTAATTTGGAAAAGGATGTTTTAATATTTAAAAATCTGCTAAATATTATGATAAGCTTTATAGCACACTACATTTCTGAACAAAGCTTGTAGCAATTGGGATAGGAATAAGTTGTTGAATTGTAAAAGGGTTGAAATAATAGTCAAACATTTCAGTAAATTAAAGTATAATATTCTACAATCCTCTTTGTGTAATAGTACCCACTAATGTAGCACAGTTTTATTAAAACATATTTATTTTCTGATTGCTTTTAATCTTCAAACTGTTTTTGAGCTACTCCTGCTGTGTAAATATTGAAAATGATCATTTGGTAACACAAATACAGAAGCGAGGCATTAGGCTGATTTATTTAATCACTGAGGCCAAATCCCAAATCACAAAATGCAGTCAGCAATATTGGAGACCATTAACAACCTGTCACAGGTTCTGTCACCATGAAAGGAGTCTCAGTAAAATTAAATGGTCTCACACACAAACGTGTGTTCTCATTTCTGAACTTCAGGTGAACAACACCAAAGAGCCATCTTATTAAAAAAATAAATAATCAAGAACACTTTAAAGAGCCAAACCATTCATTATAGAAACAGCAGAGCTACTTGTGTCATCACTAAAACTCTCAACCAAGAATAACTTCCATTAATATCCTACATCACAACTGAGCACTAAGGTAAAACCAGATTTGGGTTATTCTCCTTGTGGTTTTAGGACTGACCAAAGTCAACCAGAAATCATTTTCTGATTAGAAAATGTAAGTATATAACTCATACCTGAAAATAACTGCTTGTAGCTACAAACTACATTCAGAGAATGAGGAATTCAGCAGATATTCTTTAATTGTTCAGACTTTTGCTGAAATTGTGGCTCCTTTGGGCTCAACGGTGGTTTTGCCATCAACAACCTCCTGACAGATCAGGGATAGGAACATCACCCATACAGGGCTGACCTGGGTTTCAGCCTCTCTGGAGCTCCAGGCACTTCAAATACACAATTCCTAAATTTCAAAACCTGCTTTAGCTGTTAAACCACGTGTACAGAGCCAAATTTCCCACTGCAAAGCCTGAAGAAATCAGGAACTTTCAGAAAAGCAAAGGTATAAAGAATAATTTTGGTTTCTTGCTGTTGCCTAATGAGTGTTTTATTAGTAAAATCTGCATCAGCTAAACAAGAGATACTGAATAGGGTAATTACACTCCTAGCTTTAGCATTTTTCTTCTGCACCTAAATATAAATTATGCAAAATGTTTAAAAACTGAAGTTTTAAAAATTCTTCTCAGTTCTTAAACATTTCCCCATATTTAAATTTAAAAATGTGAGAACTTTTTAATATCTGAAATTTTCCAAGACCCCTTGTGGCTTCTGCCCATATATTGTTCACTGACCTCCTGGCTGGCATATTGAAACAATTCATGAGAAGCTCATTAAAACCTAGCAGGAAAATTCTTCTGGTGCATTTTATCAGAGGAGATAATAGCCTACAATCTAGAGCATGAATATGTGATAAGAAACAAAACAGAGCCATTCAAACAAAGAACACTTGGAATGCATTGTTCCCATAAGCAGATGTTAAATTACTTCACTGTAAAGTGGGATTTATAAAACCCAAAGAAATGTTATTTTTATGTGAACAAACGAGATCAGTTTATTATTTCAGCAGGGTGACACAAAGATCCTGCACATGTGTCTCTCCACACAGGCAGATGTGTTGAGAGGAAAAGCTGGTTGTGGACCAAAAATGCTACAGAAGTACTGACAGAGCAGGATGGAATGGGAGTATCCAGACAGCTAGACTAGCTCAAACATGAAAATAAAATAAAAAAACCCCAATAAGCCAGCTGGCTCAAGATTAAATTGTCTTTTAACTGGAGCTACAGATCCTTGTGTGCAGTGAGACAAGGACCAGAGACAGCTCAAAAGATATACTTTGTGATAAGATAGATACAAAGAAGGCAGAGAAAAAGCTTCAGCCTTTCTGGGAATTGTTAATGTCAAATAAATCCAACATAAAGTAAAGAAAATAAAATGCTGATTCATGGCTGGGTGAACACCTCAGGGTTGTCACGTTTGGAGGATATTGTTCTTGGTCACACACTCAAGCTTACTTCTCTTACCAAAATTAGATTTTTCAGTCCATAAATGTTCACTTCACAACTGTTCAAACCCACTTGGACTCAATTATCTGTCATGAAGAACCCATTGATCCTGTTTGTAATCCACTCTCACGGGTGTAAGAACATAAATCTGTGTAGAGCAGTGTCTGAAATGTCAAGGTACTCACATCAGTGTCGGGTCCCTTGTCAGCCCCAGGACAGGAGAAGGTAACGAACTCATGGCACCTCTTATGAACCACAAAACAGCAAACTGGCAAAAAAGGGGAAAGAACAGTTAGAATGGTTGTTGGTGATGTGCCTTTTTTATTTTGTAATAAATATAAAATAAAACTTCAGTGTTTCACCTGTAAGTCAATGAAAGAAAGCAGAGCCCTGTATGAAAGAAAGACACGACATCAAGCAAACACTGTGATTAAAGAGGGGATAAGCATTCACATTTAAAAACCAAGAGACTCTACACAATGATAAATCCTTAATGCTGGAGACAGCTCACACTGTTCAAACACAGTGTGGGATGAGGAGTTCTAGGAAGCCACATTTCCTGAATCTAAATCCTTCTCTGCCACAGGAACTGTCAATGTGCATCCAGGAGGCAGAAGTGAGGAATGTGAAGCTGGAATGAAACCCATCCTTGGGTGTGGGATTTGTTCCCCTGCACGCCTGGGGAAGATCTCTCTGAAAATCCAAAGTCTTTCCCAGTTAATTACTTCTGTGAGGGACCAGAGCTCTCTCTGAGTGAGGTTCTTGTAGAGAACAAAGTGTTCTCATAGCACAGAATGGCAGGAGATAATGGGAAAAGAAAATTAGCTCCTGATTGCAATGTGAAGCCCATTTAAAATTTATGAATGATCTCAAAGAACTTTTTCTTTCTGAGATAAAAAACCTCCTGCCATGGGATTAAGGCTGAAGGTTGTCACACAGCATAGGACACACATGTCCCTCCAAACCACATCAAAAGAACAATTAACTTGAGGGTGCTTACTTTAGGAGTCAGTATTCCAGTTTTTTACCCCTACTACGGGGTCTTTCATAATATTAAATTTCAGATATTTTGAAATTAGTCCACATTTCAACAGAACAGACAATCAAGACTTGAGATCGAAAAAGCCTTGCAATAATTTCCTTGCCATCAGTGAGTCGGGAGACTATAATGAAATGATTTTAAAGTAATTCACGGTTTGTTTATAGGTAATGAATTCTCTGTATACTTAAAATTTTGCATTTCCAACACATAAAAACACACTATTTCCCAAAATCTCAAGAATAAAATAGATTTGAATTACTTAACAACTACAAACATTGAATTTTCTCAACTTTAGGGGAAAATGTATTAAATTATCTAAATTGTTCTAAAGAGCTCATTGCATGAGGCAACTTTAAAACTTCTCTTGTCCATTTCAAAAACACATGAATTTATTTCATAAATAAATAGTGAGGACAGCTGTGACCAGGTGCACCTGCAGGTCACTGCAGACACAGCCATGACCCCACTAATGCCAGGCTGGCCTCATCCTCACCCCTAAGTCTGCCTTTAAAGAAGTCTAATCACCCTTCTCTCTCTTCCAGCTATTTTTCATCAGTATCCCATGCAGAAATTGTTTCCAACTGTTCTATTTCCGACGTGGCATATGTTTATTCTTTGGGCAAAGGGAATAAAGTGAGTTTTGCTCCACTGATTCCAGATTAGCTCTGCCGACTCCACTTGAGCCAGAGCTCTGGCTCAGTGGCTGCTGCCCACTTGGTTGTCTAGTTTGTTAATCAACCTAAATCCCAGTGAATCCTGCAATTATCATTTTGATGGTTTGTTTTCTACCAACTGAAAGATCACTAAGTGGCAATTACCATTCATATTACTTGCAGCTGAGTCATATTTTACTTTCAGATTATATTTTTGCTTCCAGATCTTCCAGTCTCAAGGACAATAGACTGATTTGTGTTTACAGGAATAAACCACATTCAAAAAAAAAAAAAAAAAATCTTGGTATATCCTTCAGAAAATAGTTAACTAATTACTTTTGTAAAAGTTGCAAAAATAATGTGATAATCAATGAAAAATACTTGAGGAATATTATGGGAATATCCGGAATTTTGTAGAATGGAGCTGCTTCACCAATGCCTGCCATTCCAATTAGGACCTTGGAGTGGCTGCTCCTGCTCTGCCTTTATTCAGCAATGTGTGTAAGGAAAACTGTGGATCTGAGCATCTATTTTGGGCAGAATTTCTGAAACACCACAGTCACGTCCTATCCCTGAGCTGACAGCCTCTCAGAGCGTGTGAAGGAAGTCATTCAACCAGAGACAATCCCAACGTTGTTTTTAATATGATTTAAGCATCGAGATAAAGGTGTGAGAAGAGGAGTGCCACTGTTTGCTGCAGTCTGTGAACTTTAGCTGTGAACTTTAGCTGTGAGCTTCCCTGGAAATGATGCACATCATATTGCAATGGAAAGGACAATTCAGCTGCCAGAGTAAGCAAACCACAGAGGATTTGTCCTTTTGGACTTGGGGCTACACCTCGGAACTGCTGCTAAAGCTTCGACTATCAATGCTGGTTGCTGAACTGTCAAAACTGAAGTTGTGTCCGGCCTAATAACAGACTGCTTGATGGGGGCAACTCAGCATGGACAGCCTTGCCTCTTTTTCCTTTATTTCCCATTTGTAGTGGGAGACTTATCTGCAAAGAGCCTGGTTCCTTAGCAGGTGATCCAAAAGCATCAGACATTCTCACCTTTGGAGAACACTCCAATGAGAACCAAACAGTTTGACATAGAAATGCAACAAGCAATGCAACAAGCAACTCTCATGGAATCATAAATCCAAAAGGAAAAGAACAAGTGTCAACAGAAATCCATCTGACAGCCATTGTTTCTGTACATGTAATTTAACATCCAAATTTTCATGTTGAAATCCAGCCATTGAAGTGTATTTTAGCATTTGTTTTTAGTGCTTTCCTTATTTCAGAGAGCAACACAGATCAGGAGAACTCATGTAAAAATTTACTTAGTTCAGCTAAGTGCAAACAAAGTGTCATCTGCTTAACATAACATGTCTCTTTTTTTAGGAATAGAGATGAAAAATAACCTCTCACTTGTTACTTGTTTTGAAAAGATGTTAAGAGCTTCACATCACTTACTGCAGCTGTTAAGAAGTCACATTATGTTCACCACCTTCATGTAATGAAAGTTGTATTACACTGCTTTGCAGAGGCTGCCAGGAAATTTGTTCCTTTACACTTTACCATGAGCTGAAGTGAGCTGGCACACATTATGCAGAGTAGCTCGAGAGCAAAGTGGCATCTCGAGGTTGACAGCTAAAATTAAAAAGAAAATTATTGAGGTATTTTCATGTTTTGACAGTGTGATTTTGATCTGTGGTGTATATATAGAATCTGGCTGTGAGCTTCCATCCTCTCCAGCTCTGGACTTGCTGGAGCCAAGGGCTCCCTGCAGCCCAGGGAGGGGAACAGGGAGGGATGCAGAGAACAAAACAGGCCTTGTGCTGCAAAGCCAGACTAACTGCTCGCTCTCTGCTGGCATGTGGCATCTCCCAGGCTGCTCCCTGCCCTTCCAGAGAGCAGAAAATGCCAATTGAGCAGCACAAAAACAAGGAAGAACCTGGGAAGAAGTGCTCAGTGCATCCTCAGAAACAAACTGAAGATGCTCAACGCGGCTTGTGGGATTTACAGTACATAACAGAGGGCAATTTATTCTACCCAACACTATCATGTCCAGGAACAGCACTGAGAAAACACATGCTGTTATCAATAATGCGTACATATATTGTTGCCACTTGGAGTTACAAGGCTCCACTGTAAATTTCCAGCTTTATTCCAAATTATATGGAGTGGAAAGATTGTCGTGATATACGGTCGGGTGAGAGTTCTTTGCTAAAAAATACTGCTACTACTGGCTTTCATATATGACACAGATGGATGAGACCAAAGTGAAGTACTGCCATCATAAATAACAGAAATAGAAGCAATTTTCTCTATTAGATGATCTATAAAGAAGAAAAGCCATTCCTGAGCCCACACATCACTCAGCCATATGTCTGAAGAGCTCCACAACCACAGGCATTCCAAAGAACAAGGGGTAAAAAATATCAAGACAAAAGTCACATGCTTTACAACTGAGAACTATTAGAAAAGGTCAAGAGATTTACTTTTTTTTCAAATCACTTGTAAACTCCCACTTGTGGAAGAAAAAGAACAGAGTAGGTGAGCCTTTCTATTAGATATAAATATCTCTACTACACCACAATATTTATTTATTCAGTACAACAAGTTAAGCTGCAAACCTAAAGGGTGGAGAGAATATATTTGCCAGAGAGTCCAACTGAATTGCTAGTTGTCATCTACAGAGAAATCAGTGAGGCTTTTTCAAGTCATCTTTGACTCATTTTTGTAATCATACAATTATTAAGGTTGGAAAAGAGCACCAAAACCATCGAGTCCAACCTTGCCACTGACCAATAGTCAAGACTATTCTCCCAACTCAAACTATGAATGGGTAACATTTTAACCAGTGTAGAAATCCCATATTTTCCTATCTAAACCAACCCCAAAGCAGTGGCTCCACAGTCATGACATTACTGGGTGCCCCACAACAACAGGCACATAGTGTGTTTCCAGATTTCAAGCAATGATTCTTCCAAAGGAGCAGCACTGGAGGTCTCATGGGCAGCAAGAGGGAAATAACTCTGTGCACACTCAGTATTTGTTGTTGGGTTCCTGCTTTGGGGCTTTTAAATAAGACTTGATCCTGAACTGGACTAAGGAGTTACCACAGAAGCTCAATAAGAACAAAACCCTCTCTGGGTTACTCTCTGGGGGTTCTAGAGCACTTTGGAGTCTCTGCAGGCGTTTGGAGCAGGGAGTCATTGCTATGTTGCTGTTTCACATGCTTTGCATTCTCACTGAGGCCACAGAATTTCCCCCGGGGCTCATATCAGTGGCTGGCCTGTGTTTTCTGCACAACACAAAGCAAGGAATGAATGAATGAATAAATGAATGAATGAATGTGGCACATGGCACGTGTTAGATCATCCTCAGATTAAATATAGCAATGACAATAAACAGAAACAGGGTAGTACTTCAAAACAGACAAATCAATTAAACACCAACTACATTTGTTGTTTAAATAAGTACTGTTTAAATAAGTTTACTAGGAATATGTAAACAAGAAGAGTAGCAATTAAGATATAGGATGCAGCAATATTTGTCTTTCTCCTCTTCTGAACATATTATAACTTGTAAAAACATAATGAAGATCCCTTTTACATTAAAAATAAGCAAGGTTGTAGATTATAAAGCAAACGTGAGTCACAAGCTGTCCTACCTTTGACTGCTACCGATGTACTGAATCCACTGAGAATTTTTAAAAACTAACTTTTTTTTAAAACCCTAACTTTTCCAACATATATAATTTATAATACACCAGAGCTTGCTTTTGTGCCAGTGTTTCACCCCACCTAGAAGGAAGTGCTGTCTCAGGAGCGTAGCCAGGCTAACACTTACAACTGCTTTATGCAATCTTTCCACTTGGCATTTCCCACTCCTTTCTGACTAAACCAGCCTGGAGCCCAGTGAGACACAGTCTGTTCCAAGCTAAGATAGTGAAGAAGAAAAACAATGTCTCTGCCCATCACCTTAACCTGTTCCTAAGCTTCTTAAAGCTCTTTTGTGAGCCCACAAGGTCACACAGCACCTTCACAGCACTAATCTGTGTAGTGCTGCACATTCCCTGGCTCGTGGGTTACCTTCATTTTCATCGTGGTTTCTGCAAAATTCAAGCAACCTTCTCAAAAACCTACCCTGGGGGCAAGGTACAGAAATACATTAAATCAATATTGATAAATTAGGGGTGATTTCTATTTCAAAAGCTCCACATCCACCTGCTAATAATTGCTCTGCCTAATCTGAAGTTCATACCTCTCACCTCACTGCAGATTTTCTGCTTGGTCAAGTTCAATTAGACTAAAAAAAACTCAGGTGGAGGACAGAAATAAGACTACTGTAAACTCTGCTGCTTATTTTTATTTTTATTTTTTAATTTGAGAGAAAGTAATGGTTGACTGCAACAATATCTTATTTGTGTGAAAGGATTATACAGATCGTCTGGACAGTCTTAACTACTCAGGTCATTAACTCCTTTACACTAAGTAGAAAACAGATGGATGTCTCTGGTAAGCTGGCTTTGCAAGCTCCACAACAGTGTGCAAATACAGACTGTGTGCCTGGCAGGGAATGCATATGCATTTACATTTACCCAAATAACTCTGGCAGACCTGGCAGTACCGTGGGATAAAACGATAAATATATACCTGCACATTTGAAATTAGGAATTTATACCTAGCAAGCTTTTGAAACTGTTTGGATTTAGTAAAATACCTCACATAATATATTCAGATCTGTCTGAATACTATATTCAGATACATAATATACCAGATTTCTCATTTCTGCCTTCCATTACAGGAAAAAGAAGGTACATGATACAGTTTACTCTAACTGCAGCACAATATTTGCAAAACTGAGGAAGACTTTCAAAATATTAGAGGATTTAATGTAATATGAAATATTCAGCACTGTTTCAATCTACTTGGTAATTATATACTTTCTGAGACAGAGAACACTGTTTCTATGTAAAGCCCTAGCTAAAATTTCACAAAACCATTAATCTCCCTCCTTTGAGATGCCCCATTTTATAAATGAATAATAACCCAGAAACCATCTATCAGAACTGGTGCTGAAATAGCTATTTTGAGAACTTGTACCAACAAAAAAGGTGACCCACAATCACAGACCTTTTCTATCACTTCTGCAGCTTGAATTCACTTCAGTTGAAGAAGTTGCTGCTGCTACTGTGTTTTCTGCAGCCACAAAGCCCCTCTGGGTGCTGCTCTCATCTGCTCTGGAGCTGAGCACAGGCACAGCAGTGAGGAACAGCACAGCTCTTCCAATTAAAGAGCTAACACAATAGGAGAGCCCAGAACTGCTTCCTGTGAACGCTGAGCAGTACTTCTTCAGATTTTTCAGCTATTTCAGCAGTGACCCCAATTGCAGAAATGGGATGTCTTAAACAGAGCAGCTCCTTCAGTTTGAGGCATCACCCAGCACAAATCCCAAGGGCTGGGAAGGGGAGCAGGAGGAAGCAGCATAGGCTGTACTTATTTTAAGGCTGTATAAAATGATGGGATATGAGATAAAACCAGCTCTCCAGAATGCAGCAGTTGGGTTGCATTTTCTTCTGTAATACAGCTGGAATTCCAGACAACTGACAGTGAGCAAAGAGCTTTTGGAAAATCACGGTGGCAGCCTCTGCTGCAAGAGAATCTCCCACAGTCACATCATGAAAAATGAGGTGCTCAGTGAGTAAATCATCTCTAGAACCAAGAGCAAGTGGCTTTGCTTTTACAAGAGCAGCCACTATGCCACGGTGCCTTCCCCCAGCTCTGCCTCCAGCCCCCGAGCTCAGGAGCAGCTGGGCAGAGCCCGGCCCCAGGAGCTGCCGTGGGCAGAGCTGCCCAGAGCTCCCAGCCCAGCTGAACACGGCACTGTTCACTCGGGGAATGCAGGGAACACAAACTTCTGGAAGGCTCAGGTGGCTCCTTCATCTTTCATCTCACCTTAAATCATCCCCATGGTCAATTGAAGGCGGCCTGCACCACGCTCCAAGGAATGGCTGAAGCTCCAAGCATGGAAAACTGAAGGAAAGCACTCATACAGCTGTGGGATTTTACCACAAATTCTTTAGTGGCAACCTTGTTTTTCCCAGCATCTTACTTCACAATTTAATGATATCATGCTGTAAACCAAAATATTTCCTGTGAGTATGATTTGTAAGGACAACAGTACAATAAGTGAAGTGCCAGAGCTTAATGCCAAGAGCTGAACATTAAAGTATTTTGGGATATTTTGAATTTAGGCTTTTAGTTGTGTTTGAGAAACCCTATAACATGCTAACAAAATTAATGATCCTCCCTTGCCAGCAAAGACAAGCTACACACTTATTCCATTATTGCCAAATAATGTTTATTTTTCTTCAGGATTGCAAGAAGTGAGGCCAGGATGACACTGGACAAGCTGTTCAAAATATGAACAGAGCCATACCCTAAGCGCTAAACCACAAGAAATAAACTTCCTGCAATACCTGTTAGGACACAACCCTGACTGGAGATTTGTATGAGGAGAATTGAGAGGCTTCAAGGTGACAGATGATCACCAGATTATTTCAGATGTGAAGTGATCCACTGGAAGGTTCAAAGGAGGGGGTGGGATGACATCAGCATCCCACAGCAGCAACTCGTGTTGCTCTATAGTAATGAGCCTCTCCTCTCCAGGTTTTTGGATGACTACAACCTCACAAAGAGCCAGCAACCTCCTGCCATCCTGCCCTGAGGCCTCCACATGTTCCATTCCAAGAAAACATACGTTATCTTCGTTTGTTTTGCCAGCAATTATCATCTGCCTGTCTAAATCTACCAAAAGTGTGTCTCTTGAATAGAGGAAAACCCTTTAGAACAGAACGGTTCAAAAGACACATCTGAAATTTTCAAAGAATATGGAGAAAAAAGGTCAAGTTCAGCTTCATAAGGGTTACTAACAAAACCAACTGATAATTCCTGATTACAAATAAAACCAGCTAATAATTCCTTCAGACATTTTTCTCAAGGAATTCAGGCTAGTTTTTTAAATCCTACCCACCCATTCTCTTTCAGCATTAGTATTATATGAAGAAATTGAAGAGGTTTTGTTAATTAAAGATTTTTCCAGTTCCTGTTTCTCTTCATTATTTCCATGTTACCCAGCAGATGCCCAAAATTTGTTACAAGTCTTATCCAATTACATACATCTTATTAAAGGGTCATCTGCTAGAAACTTCAATATCGCTTTCCTGCTCTCATCAGTCACTGCAAACATTTCATCTCCAAGAAACTGCAACTCCTCAGGAAGAAAAACAACACACACAAAAAAATGTAAACTCCACATTGGACTAATTACAATTAGGAATTTGTTGCTAATGTAAGACAACGCATGAGACAACATGCACTTTGGGAAACCAATTAAAGAATTAAGACTATTTATCCTCAGATTTCTTTTCCACAGTATGTTTGGTGGGTATATTATTTACTCATAACAAGCAGATGAATTTTATAGGTTTGGTAGTTATCAGAATCACATGGTTGACTAAAAGACATAAGTTACAATAATTCATTCCAATAGCAAACATGGTATTTATAAGAAGTACTGGTGGGCTCAGAGGTTGGCCGTACATAAATAACAAAATATGAAACCATGGAAACATGTCATTTAATTATGAACAAATTACTTATATTTGCTATTAACCATTTAATTGAAAAAAATTCAAAACAAAGAAGGAGCTGAGATGGGAGGTTTCCAGCAAGAAAACCCTATGGCAACAGCTAGTGGAATTTTTCACCTTGTAAAGTCATAGAACCACAGAATGGTTTGCATTGCAAGGGACTTTAAAATCATCTTGTCCCACCCTGTGCCACGGGCTGGGACACCTGCCACCGCCCCAGGGTGCTCCCAGCCCTGTCCAGCCTGGTCTTGGACACTTCCAGGGATCCAGGGGCAGCCACAGCTTCTCTGGGCACCCTGTGCCAGGGCCTCCCCACCCTCACAGGGAAGGATTTTTCCTCATTTCTATTCTAAATCTTCCATCAGTTTGAACCCACTGCCCCTTGTCCAGTCACTACAGGCTCTTGTGAATACTCTCTTTACATTCCCTGGAACTTTTAAAGGTACATTTTGAGCTGAATTGGGAACATTTGACCAGACTCTGCCCATCAGCCTGTGAACCCAGCAGCCGGCTTGCATGCAAAGCCCTCCTGAGCTCCCCCAGGCAGGCTGCAGTGCTGGGCCAGCTCAGCTCTCTGACTCCTGGGGCAGCACATCCTCAGCACGCAGAGCTGACAGCGAAGATTTCCTCAGCCATGGAGAAGTGACCACTTTAATTTGACATATGGCACATTGCTGTCAGAACCAGCGGCCCTGCCTGCTTGTTTCTATGTCCAAACACTTATGCAGTCCATTGTTTTTGGCAAGGTTAGGTTTTAGCTGGAGCTGTTCCCCAAGTTAGCTTAATACATGGAAGCACATGGGAGGTCACACAGCACAAAAACAAAACTGCAGGACCACCAGAGGAGCCCAGATTTATATCAGGGAAAGTATCCATGTGATGAAAACCTGTATCAATGTTGGAACTCAATCCTTCTGGCATGATTAGGTCAAAGAACAGAGACATTTCTTCACCTTGCCCACCTCATTGACAAGGATTTCAAAGCATTTTTAAGCAGAGACAACACTCCCAAGAACCTGATAATTATCTCAAAATGCTCCCCAAAATTTAGTCTATGTTTGAGCTCTTAATCCTGAAAAACAATCATGGTTATTCTTGTTACTAAGTCATATAAAACCCTGACTGTGAAAATTGTATAAGAGCATTTTCTACTGCATGCTCATGACATATTTGTGCAGTCCTCCCTGGCTCACTGGAGCAGCAATATAAACAGAATTTCTTAGTTTCTGTCAGAGACTGAGTAGTACTCTCATGATATGGAAAGGTAAACACTGTTCCCTCTCCCATGTATTTACTAAAAGCAATATATTAGCACAAATGAAAAACGAGGCACCAATGTCAGTGATAGATTAGCTGACATTCATCCGAGAATATTGCTTCCAACAGGCCAAGAATTTTCAAGCAGCTGTAAGGGCCTGGAATTCAGTAAGCCATGACTCAAACCAAAATAAAAAAATAAGAAGAAAGATGAGATTTCAACTCATTCCCACTCACCACAGAACATGCATTAAGGGTCTACCGAGCAGAAGTGAAGCAAATCAATTTCTGTCATTACTGTCTTTGCAAAGAGGTTTTATTCAAGGCTTTACTGCATGGCATTGGCACTTTAGAAGTCAAGTCATAAAAGCATAAAGGCAACTGAAAAAAAGTAAAGCAGTCTGCGATTGAACATCAAATCTATAACTTGGTATGGAACACAAGAGCCAAAGTTTGAGCTTCAGGTTAACAGTTTCTAGAAGCACCAACTACTAACAGTTAAAATAGAAAATCCTTCTATTTTTCACAGGAGTTTAAAAATATAACAACTTTATTAATAAAAAAGAAACCACTGAAACCACTTGCTTTTGGACGTTAAAGTTTGTCTGACCTGAATAATAACTATTTCCCTTAACTAGCTCTCCCCCTTCTTACTTACAGTGCAACAAAGCAATACATTTTTTTACAAGGTGCATTTAATATAATTAGAAACTACAGCTTAACAAAGTCTCCATAATACACTTGTGGGTGTCTGAAATGTTATATTATTCCAGAACTAATAAAAGTACTAGTGGATGTATTCATTTTAAGTGATGTCATTGCTAGAGGTGTCATATAAAAGAATCATCTCACTAGGTGTGAGGTTAAGTTAGAAGGGACCTATTTTATTTTTTTGCAGGAAGAATTAAACACGTAAGAAATGTATCACTGGAGTCTGCTTAACTGCAGCACTCTGCTAGACTTCAGTGAGTCAGGGGAAAGAAGGAAAAAAAAAAACCAAAACAACCCACCAAGAGAAGCCAGGCACTTGTTCTGGCACACAGCCCCCAAGTGACATCTGGGAGCAGTTAGTCAGTGACACAGAGCACATGGGCACGGCCCTGCAGGGCAGCACAGCTCAGGGGCTGCTGCCAGCCAGGTGCCACATGGAGGCAGAAAAACCAAACCCCTCAGGAGGCAGAACTGTGACCATGTGGGCAAGGACACCACCACAAATGCAAGAAAATACAAATATTCGTGGTAAAGGACATATGTAAGCAGCACTGGTGAGTGGCTCCCAGGAGCCCACTGAGAAATGACACAGAGACCAAAATTAAAGCATTTCAGGGGGACAAGGTTTCTTTGTTGGGCTTTAAAGCCTGGGCAGTGACAACGGGAAGAGTAGAAAACTGAAAGCAGGAGAAAACCTCCAGGTTTATTGGACAGGGTACATGATCCAGGGAGCCTGGGGCAAGTCACCCACTGCAGCAGTTTCCTCAGAGCTCCTATCTATGGTTTCACACCTCGTGCTTCCCAAATCATCATTGAATGTTGAATTCAATATTCAATGTTGTATGTCCAAGTTCTAAAGGAACAGTGCCTCTACTTGGCAACGTTTCTCCTCAGACCTCAGTTTGGAAACAAAGATCACTCCATAGCTAGTCTGGAGCAAGATAAAAAAGCCACTTTTTCCCCTTTCAAGATCTGAGTTTAAGTCCTTATAATTAATAGCCTGAGTAATCCCCTTTTATATAATGCAGCTCATTCATTACATCTCACCCACACTTAAATGCAGTTTCGTATTTCTGATGGTGAATATTCCATTATTTCAGCCAAAAATAGTTTTTATTTTCAATCACTTTATGCCTTGTAATGCCGCACACTGCAGGGTGTTTAAATCCTTCACAAATCAAGTAAAATAATGCAGTAAAACTGTATGAAAGCGAGTGATTTATAGAAAACTGCATGTTCTCTCCATAAACAATGTGACACTGTTAGAGATACAGATGGAAAATAACAAATTCCAGGAGGCTCCAAGTGGCATGCAAACAGATGAATTCTGCATGAATTATGCTGAAGGGGTAAAATAAATGTACAAGAAATTTCAGGCTCCAAAGTTTGGGCAAGTGCATCCCATACAGAGAATAGTTTCACACTTCAGCAAAATACAAGAGAGGAGATCAAACTTCCATTAATACCTGGATGCACTGTGGATTTTCAGTGTAGCTGGAACTTTGCTTTAAAGCTGTCATGATTAATTTGCAAATATGTAATTCCTAAAATCAGTGGAGAATGAGGCTTCACAAGGGACTGAACTGTCTTAGACAAATGGCCAGGAGAGAGGGAGAGAATGTGAGAGGTCACAAAAGACTCCAGCCAGACTCTTTCCGTAGAAAGCTTCTTTAGAGAATCAATTTCTTTACCAGTATGGGTGAAAATATCCCTTCAAATTGGAGGGCAAAGCTACAACACCCAAAGCCCACAGCTGCAGTGCAGCAAGGATTCTCCTGTGACACGGACTGACAGCGCTTGACGGGCAGAAAACAAGCGAAAAACAAGCAAAAATCAAGTAAAAAACAACCTCAGCCTGTCAAACCCTGCTGAAGAAAGGAGAGTTAGGCTGTGGTTTCACAGCTGCTTGACACAGGCACAAAGCAGCAGCTCTGCTGAAGCAAACATTTCCATGCTCATTCCTGCCCTGGACCAGACCCTTCTTTTTGCAGACACTCCTGGATGAGTGGGCACAAAGGCTTTTTCTCATCAAGCATTACCTCCTGGGCACATTACCACGGCTTTTATGCTGATGCAGCAAAATATTCCAAGTTCCTGCCTAGGCAAGGATTGGTGAGCAGGAAATCAGGCAGGGAAGTGCCTGAACTGCAGCTCCAGGACAGCGGCAGGCTCCTTCCAGTTTGGAGCAGCTGACCTGGGTTGTGGAAGGACACCAGAGCCTTCAGCAAAGGCTCAGCACCTTCACGGCAGAAATCACACAGGAAAATTCCTCTCTGGGGTTTAGCCCCATTTCCCCAGCCATCTGCTTGCCCTTTAATTTTAACATTATTTACCCCTAGAGCCAAAGGTTGGTCTTTGTATTAATTGTTTAACTGATTGTTAAATTCTAGGCTGTATGAGTTACAATGGATGTAGTTCGTGAGGATTTCTATAGCTGGAAACCCAATGGATGCATTTGTTCTGAAACTCACTGACTGGCTAACACTCATTAAAAACAGATTTATGAAAGTGACTCAGAATTTGGAACAAATTGAAGATGAGTACAAAACACAGTGAAGAGTAAGAATGCATTCTATTATTTTTAAAATGTGTGGCACTGACAACTCGCATTGACCCTGCTGAGGACAGAGCCCAGTTCCTTTCTTTCCACACCTTCAGATTTGCTTCCTTCTCTGCACTTCCCTAAGGTTCAGCTGCAGAATTAAAAGGGTTTTTTTTCATTTTCTTCTTGGACATACTTTTGCTAAGCAACAGCTGACACTACAACTAATAATAGTAATGCCAGGTATTGCTGTAATCAGGAATTCATGGTTCATTTCCTGCTGCGTAATGGAACCTCATTCCCATTACTACAAAACAGAGTTTTTAAAACAATTTAAACTATTTCAGTTATGTTAAGCTTTTGTAGAAAAGCCACAAAAATTATAAACTTTTCTTTTAAACTACTGCTGTGTGGTGTAAACTGGTATTTCGTATATTTATTTCTTTGTTTGTGAGGGTCAACAAAAGATTGTATTTATGTCTTAAAAATACAAAAAAGGCTTTTTTTCTTACTTTGGGTTTTACATCCATTCACAGAGACATTAATGCACTAAGTCTATTAACAAGTGCAAGGGGTATCACAAGTTCAGTTGTGGTAATTAGTCATATTTCAGCTTTAAATGACTCTCTGCTCCAAAGAAAAAGATTATGGTTTTTCTTTTTGCTCTATTACCCAACTGGCATTTAAGTCAGTCTGCTGAAAGTGTATCTGCTTCAATGGAAGCTCGAAATAACCCATTAAAGGAATATGCAAATCTCTGAGCTTTTTGGGATTTTTTAATACTTTAATCTAATAAGAACATTTTACATGACTAAGAAATTCCGGCTGAATCTGTTATTCAGCTCTCCTTTAGCTCTGCCATTAATTCCATTTTTGCTGTCATGACTAGCACAAAAAAAAAAAAAAAAACAAACCAAAAACAAAACAAAAAAACCCCCCTCTTATTTTACTGGCAAGATGTTTATAAGAAATGTCAAGGTCTTGCACAGGTTGCACGAAACAAAGCTTCATCCCAACATGTATTCCTGATGTTTAGTAGAGTAAGGAAAGCCTTTCCACAGAACATGACATCAAAGAATCATTGAAAGGTTTGGGTTGGGTGGGATCTTGAAAATCATCTCATCCCACCCCCTGCCATGGGAAGGGACACTTTCCACTATCCCAGAGGGCTCCAAGCCCCATCCAACCTGGCCTTGGACACTTCCAGGGATCCAGGGGCAGCCACAGCTCCTGTAGCAACCTGTGCCAGGGCCTCTACACCCTTCAAGAGTTTTGTCGTAATTTCTAATTTGAATCTAAACCTGGCACATATTCAACTGTTTTATTTCAGTTCAGATGGAACCAGCACTTCAGCGCCTTCAGGGTTGCCCCCTGTATGAAAATGCTTCATCAAAAAGTTCCTGTTCCCCAAATCCTACCAGGAAAGATGACCTTTCACCTGTGCTATTAAAGCTGCATCAGGAAATTCATTTTGTGCTGCTGTTAACAGATTTGATAAATATATGCTGAATATAAGGAATATAGAAGGATATTGATCAGCAAGTGGTCTCCTGCCACAAGCCATTGCCACCTGGGTTCTGCTCTCCTCCAAGAGTCAGTGAATCACCAAACCTTACAGAGAGAGGAAAAAAGGAGGCTGATGTGTGTTAGTGACAAACGGGATACTGTGCGTTCACTAGACTCATTACTAAAAGAAAATGAAAAGAACCAGACCTGCACCCTCAAAAAAACCCCCATGTGGCTCAAAATTCTGGCTCTTTACACTTCATAGCACTTTGTAATTTTTTCATTTGATGTAAAACAAATAGAAACAAAAAGAAATAACTAAGAGTTTAACTTTGTAACAATTTATGTTATGCATTAACTAGATCAATTTTTTGTAATAAGATGCAACCAAAATCTGTCAAACTTCTCTTATACTTGTGTTGTTTTGACAGCAGCTGGCACACACTGTTCCGATTTACAGAGATGCAGATTTTAGCTTGTTTTCAGGAGCTTTTGTACAATACAAATTGGCCTGTCATGCTTTCTGTTGGCATCCTCCTTTCAGGATCTTACATGTAAGACTTGGTTAAAGGGTTTTAAAAATGGCCTATGGCAACAAGTAAAGGACAAAAATGAAACCCCACATCATCTCTTTCATGGGGAAAACTATTCCTACTACAGGGTAGCTTTTCAATTTGATTCAGGAATTATTAAAGCCTCAGCATCCTCAGGAGACTTTCAGCCTTCTCAGTGAATGGCCCCTCTCAGCATTCTTCCTGCATTTAAATTCTACTTCCAGCTATGCAGTACACGTTCATCATTCTGTTAGCAAGGAATTTACAACAAAGCTTGATTTGCTTTAAGAGGAAAAAGCATTTCTGTTCATGTGATGGCTTTGCTCACACTGGGGTTAATAAATTTGTGCTAATGCCCTCCCAGCTCCTCCAAGCACCACGGGAGCAGAGCTCTCCTCCCTGCTCAGCTAACGGACAGTATCAAAACAGAACCAGGTTTTCACTTTTGCTGAGCAACACACCACTTGCTTTCTTTCTTGTTTACCACTGACATTTCTTTGTAAATAAAATTGTTATCCTTCCTGGCTGGAGCATTATGATTCAGCAAGTCACAGCAGGGGGGGCCTGTCTTGGGTTGCCCAATGATTACAGGTTTATAAATGAGCACCAGTGGGATTTATCCCATGTGCACGTTTAGACATTAAGCAGAGGTTGTGTTTGTTTGAGATTCGTAATCAAGGGAGGGAAGCAGACGTCTGTTAAAGGCAGTGCTTCATCCTGATGTAAACTGCTTGCATTGTGTGGAAAAGTTCAAAAAGAAAAGTATTAGAAAAGATGGATGCTACTCTCATAAAAAAAATTCTTTAGGATGAGATGAATTAGATCTGAGCACAGCTCACTCTTCTCCACAGGCTACAAAGGGATCCAAGACATGTCTCAGTGCAACATTTACAACACTGGCATTTAAATGTGAGCAGATTCATCTCATGGTATAGGTTGGATAAAGTAAAATAAGGTTTAAATTAATAACTGTGTATGCACTGAGCTGGGAGCCAGCCCCTGCTGCTCGGCTGAGGCTGCTGTGCCTGGCTGTGCCCTGAGCCAGGAGGAGCCCCTGTGCTGCTGGGACTGAACAAGAACTGATGCTCTGCCTCCTGCTTCCATCAGCACCACACTCACTGATGTGAGTGCTTCTGTGCTGGGGTTTGAGGTTAAAAAACTGCTTTATCTCTGTTCTGAGTGCTGCCCTCCTTCCACACAGCCAGGGCACAGGCATTGATCACGCTGCCTTTGAGCCTCACTCCAAACACGGAGGGAGCTGCAGGGAGCTCGTTCAGGGCCTGGGTGTGTGTAAGGACAGGCAGACCAAAGGCCCCTATAAATAGAGCACTCTGACTTTCACCCTTTTCCGTTCATTCCTTCCCTTTTTGGACTGATTTCTGGCCATATTATGCACGCTGAAAGAATAGATGCAAATTCCCCGGTGGCTATTAGTGTGTCTAGACTCATTCATTGACCCAGATGATGTCTTAATTGCCTCTTTTCTATCTGATGGGGAAAATACACTCCAACTTTTCCTGGTTGCAAGCTTTGCCATTAAGTTTTCTAACTGAAATCAGTGACTTTAATGAAAATTGGTGATACTTTTCTGTGTTCTCTGGGATTGAGTTATGTGCAGCAGTTATCACAGGCTTAACAGGACACACAGGAAGCTTCTCCCCATCTAAATATTTCAGAACTTCAGATTTTTGGGCTCTTGGCTACTAGACAAGGTAGTGGCTGTTACCTATGAAATGTATACCTTTTTATACAATATACTGGGTTAGCATGAACAAAATAATTTTAACTTATACATACCTTTTTATCAATATTGAACCATTTCAGGTAGTGGAAATCTAATAATTTTCAGTGGTGTTCAAATTTACAAATTGCCTGTAAATTTAAAAACTCACAAACCAGTACTGTCTGACCATGCTCTGCATAAAAATTCCAAGATGAATATAAAATGGAGCCAGAGGTTTTGGTGTAACTTCTGCTACTATTATTTTTCAAGAGGAGAATTAATGTATTTTCTCTTTGTATGGCTGGGCAAACCCTGAGAGCAGCCTGCCACCACTGACATTAGCAATGCAATTTTTGGATTAGCCAGTGAGAAATTTGAATTTCCAAGTGGAAATCTGTGTTCATGTGATAAGTCTTCATTTATAGCAAGGAGCCTGTTCCTCAAATGAAGCAACACATTGGGCAGTTGCATCATTTCATGGTTTTAAGATTAAAAGAGCCTAAGAAGCTTTTGGACTGCATGCTGCATCAAATTTACACTGCTGCATCAGTCAGCACTAAAAGCCAAAAAAGTATTAGTAGATTTAGCAGATTTAAGCAAGGATGCATTTCACTGATTACTTCCTGCTAATGTAATTTTGTTTTAATCATTTAAACTATTAATACATCATTTGTATCACGAAGGTAACAGAGGTACAGTGCACACTGTGTGTCGTGGGTCACTTACTGAGTACTTCTATCCCTGTGGAACTTCCAGTTTGAATAACAGGCTTTTATACAAAAAGCAATCAGCAGGTCATAATGTTAACCTCTTATTCCAATCCCTCCTCTGTGTAATGCCCAACAGAAACAGCAATTGAAAACTACTTTTAGAAAGTCTCCTAGGTCCCCAAACTGAAAGAAAGCTTGAGGGCTTTACTGCTGCATTATCTGGGCAAAACAGGGAAGAAGTGCCCAGGGCCATGAGGATGGAACAACAGCTCACCTCAGCCTAGGTGCAGGAATTATCCTCTCTCAGTGCTTGCTTTGTGGGAGTAGAGTGACTTACCTGCCAAAATATTCTTTTTTATTCACTTTTAGGACACATGTGAATACGGAAAATGCAACAAAAAATAACCCAAAGCTGTGTTATAATAAAAGCTTGAAATCAGCTATGCTCGGTAGAATTTTTTGTTCCTTTGCTTAACGCACTTAATACTCTCTTCCATTCTTTCAACTACTATTTTTATTCTGCTCAAAACATGACTGTCTTCAGGGACAACATGTTCATTCAAACTATGAATGTTTCATTCATGGCCTTTGACAGCCTGAAAAAGAATTTCACTGTAGAATATAGAGTTGTGTATTTCCCTTCAGCCCAGTCACATCATGAATGATACTCTTTCACACCAGTTTAAGTAATTTCCTGGAAAAATATGACTACTACCATCCTTTGCCTCTTTGTAATTTTTCCCTTACCACATTCTCAAAAATATATTAATTTTCCCACTTACTATTCTTCTCTCAGGCAGCAAATCACATCTTGGTGTGGCTAATCACAGCTCCTTTTATATCAGGGTATCTACTGGGACTAGAACATTTGGACTAGAGGGGATCCTATATTTCTATTTTTGGGGAATTTTCTTGCTTCCTAAGCTGAATTTTCAAGCTATTAACATGAACTCTGAACGCAATTTTCTCCTGTAATAAATCAGTATTAAAAATGATCCAGCAAGAATATAAACAAAGTCTGTAACCAAAACATGAGGAGCCTCCCTGTCAGTCTGAATCTTGTCATTTCAGAGATGACTTTTGCTGACAGCTCTGTCCTGTCTGGATGCAGGATTTTCCCCCCACCTCAGTTCAATGTCAGGCAGCAGGAAGTTTGTAGGCAGTATGTTACAGCCAAATTCTAGGTGCTATATAGCAAAAATGTTTTCAAAGAATTCCTGATTTAGTTCTAATAAAATAGCATTTTAACAGAACAGTTATAATGGGAAGCATTGTGAAGAAATGCATGCCAGAAATTATGAAAAAAAAGTTTTCTGTAAAATGAATGAATGTAGGAATGACTAATACAGTTCCTTTTATAACTAATTTCCACTACAGATTGAACATTTTTTTCTGCAGTTTTCCAGTAAAAAACTTGTTCTAAACATTATTCTAAAGAAGTTACATCAGAAATATGAGAAGTTTGGATGCTTCAACAGTTGAATAAGGAAAGAAGAGCCTACAAAGAGATCCAAATAACTACAGGATATTTATGGTGTAGTTCAGGCTCAGGGAGAACAAGCTGAAATGACTCTTGAGGTTTCTCCTTTTTCTCAAATATATGAAATATGAAACACTTCAGTGATCTGAGGGAACAGAACTATTACAACTTTCACTGAGAGACATTCCAAACATTTTCCCAGTTCCGAGCACAAAGTCATCCCTTTGCAGAGGATGTTAATAAAGTGAATTTTGCTGAATGAGAGAATGAAACCACTGTCATTCCCCCAGATTTAGCATGGGAAAAACCCCAAACAGTTTAGCCCAGTGCATGTGGGTTTAATTTTAAAACAGGAGAAAAGCATTTGAAGCAAAGGACTTGGAGCCCTGGATGCTCCTGCTGCGTGGAGCAGACAGATTCCAGCAGAATGCCATTTCCATTATAAGTTCCCTACAAAATGCCAAGTTGCTGTGACAGGTACAGCCATGGAAGACAAATAAAAGCTTCTTGCACTGGGAGCCCCCTTGGACTAGAAATGTCTTGATGAAAACTGCAGGAGTTAAAGAAAATTTTGCCTTGTTATCTTTAGCAATTCAATGTTTCACATTTATAGCTAAAAGGTAATAAATGTCCTTTTCTGTTGTCCATATTATAATACTTTTGAGAAGGATTATTCAAGTGTTCCCAAATATGGACAAATGGACAGAACAATTATTGTGTTTTTAAAAATAATTACTGACAAAACCAATCAAGTGATGATCACGTCTACATTTTAAAATTAACTATGAGTGGAATCAGCTTGTGCCCCAATGTACCAAAATAGTTCCTACATTTTCTGTTTAACTTTTGACATTCTTTCTTTCCTCTCAACTTCTAAATACAGGTTGAGGTCTGCTAAAATTGACTTGTAATACACTTTATCTTTTGAATTATAGTACTTCACTCTTGTGTGGCAATGGAAAATTAATTTTTGGCAACGGCAGAAAAGCTTGTTGGAGCATGAAGATGTAGTTGTTAAAATTGGAATCAAACCAATGCAAGGGTTTCCTGCTAGAAACTTTTTTTCTACCTTCTATTGGGGAAGTTTAAACCTGTATTTTGCTATTGGATTATCCTAATTTATAAAAAATGTGGTCATGTGGAGAGATGTAACATTGTAACATGTACAGTTCCCAAACTATTTTTGATAGTGTTGTAACTTGCAAATGGCTTTAAAAAAATACCTTAAAATTTTTGGTCCTTATTGGAAATATGTATTAAAGAATCCAAGTATCATGCTTGTTGCTGAGTTTCAGCAGAATTCAGGACTCGCAGGTTTGCAGTTGAGGTTTTCTAAGGACCCTTGTTTTTTGTCTGGTTTTGCATTTAGAGATTAATGTCTGAATCAAAGGCCCTTGGAAGTTGCTGGGTGACTGCACTGAAAAGAGTCCAACCAAATAAGAAAAGCCCTTCTGGAGGATGAACTGAAAAGAGAAGCAAACACTGTTTGTTCACCTCGCTGCTGCCTCAGCATGAATAAAGAGACCTTTAAAGTACACCAGAACTGTTTATTCGAAACATAAATACCTCCTTTCTTTCCTCATTTGGCACAGCTCTTGAACGACCTAACCAAACAGCAGAACATGGTGTTAATGAATTAGGGAGCTTACACCTATGTAAGCCAACTTCTTATAAAAAGAAATGTTTAAAATTCCATTTTTCTTGACAGCTATAACGCTGTTCCCTTCTACAGAACACCCATTCTGAATGTGAGATCAAGCATTTGATTTTTGACATATTTTGACATTTGTATTTAGTATCATGAACCTGGAAAAATTGGGTTATTTGCGAAATCAAGGCAGACAGTTGCAGAAGAGTGATAAGAACAATAAAACAGAGCACTACAAGTAAAAAAAAAAAAAAAAAGTAATTTAAAAAATCCCAAACACTTGAAAGAACATTAATAGTGTGCTCATGGCCAGGATATGGGGGCTGCTGTCCCCAGCTTCAGGGAGGACGCCCTTCAGGACCCAGAAGGATGGACAGAAACCCCAGAACTTCTCCCCATGAACTGAGTGATCCTCACTGCTGTGCCATGCTGACCTCAGAGCAGGGCTAAGAAAAGATTGCAGCAATTTAGTCAAGAACACTGCTGGACTGCAACCCCAAATCTTTATGGACCTACCTTTAATTCCACCCATACAAGAAACACCTGGTTTTAGGAAGTTTTTGACAAAAAATTTCCAAAGAATCCCTTGAATGGCTCAGACTAAAACTTATTTTAGCTGCAGATAAACCTTAGACCATTTTTCTTTTGTTCCCAAAATTTAATATTTCAAGTATTTATACATTAAAATCAGCTCTTTGTATTTTTAGTCTGAAACAAGTCTTGATTTCAGCCTAAGATGAGGTTCAGAGAGACAATTCTTACCCATGTACACTAAAACTTGAAAATCCATCCTGAAACACTGAGGAAGATTTTCCCCACAAGAATACATTTCAAATATTTTGGAGGTTTAACCTTTCTTTCTGAATTGCTTTTGTTGTCATGCCATCCTTTGTTTCCAAGGTAGCAGGAGCAAACAGGAATCAGTGCTGAGCCAGTCTTGTCTGTTTTGTGTGGACTCACGTTATTCCTCTAACTCCAATCTGTTCTTTTGTGCAAAAATACCAGTGCTGAGTTCATGTAAAATTAGGATACAGGAGTCTTTTAGAATGATGAGGGATTTTTATTTTTTTTTTCAATCATTAGATGATCGCTAAAACCAAGTTCAATGAATTCCAGAACCACAGGTGACTTAGGAAGAGCTACAGAACCACTGGCATTGACAGAGAATAATACAAGGAAAGTTCCAGATGGAAAACAACTCTTCAGTGTCCAAGTACTTGGGTGGTGACAGCCCTATAAATGCAATTCAGAGCATAATCCTGAATCCCTCTGCTTCCCCCAATATTCTAAGGCATCTATGGCATCTGAATTCTCCTTATTGGCAGAGTATCTGCTGGTTCCTGCCAGCTTTGAACAGCCAACCCACTACCTCTACATATGACAAAGAAAACTGGGGCAAACATTCCAATCTGACAGCTTGTTGGAGAGGGAGAGAGGAAATCAATTAAAAGAGTGAGGCAAATATCTTCTCCCTGTTCTCTTGTGGGGTTCAGAAGAGCCAAGCCATCCCCACTGGAGGGGATGGCAGCAGCCCTGTTCAGTCAGCTGGCATCAAAAAGCAAGGTTATTGCAAATAACACTGCTGCCCCTGCCTAGACAGATTACTTTAAATAGCATCCAACATGTGAATACAGCACAAATGTCTCTGCCAACAGTGTTCACCTCTTTTGAGGCTGGAACTTAGAAAATCTTCTGTGGCGATGCAGACGAGGAACTGGATTGCAACTTGGAGTTGTTCTGAGGTCAGTCTAGAAGCTTGAATTTTAATTTGTCTGCAAAAAGCCTCTAAAAACTGTTCACCAAGCTAAAGAACACTGAGATATTATCAAGCATTTTATACTTTTTGCCTCTGCACAGACTGGAAACAATGCAAGTCACCACCTTCATTTTGCTTATCAAGCCTGAAACTGAAAAGGTGAGATCATGAAAAGGAGGAAGGGGAAAGGGAGGAGAACTTTTCTGATTTCTTCACACCAAATATATGAGAAAACTTTTTCCAAGTTCTGGCCTCCATAAAAAACTACTCTTGTGGTCCATGGCACTGCATAGGAAGTGTTCTCAGTTCACCTTTGTAACACAATAGGATTTAATCCAAACAGTCAGGTATGGCACCATATAATGTGATCAGTCTCAGGAAACAAAATTCTTCAGAATAAGCTTATGAGAAATTGAATGGCTTCTCCATTCCCAAATCCAATTACAAAGCTGCCTGTCAGTACTTTAAGAATTCCTTTGCCCCACTTACCTAACTGGATTTTCTTTCTTCCCTTTTACACACATCACTTGTATTACTTTATCTTCATTTTTTTTCCATGATACATTCACTGTTGGGAAATATCTGTCTTCTCTAAATTTCCATAGTGAACTTCACTCATTCAGTTTACTTTCAAATAGGAATTTCAAGCAGTTTTGTAGTCCCTTTTTTCTCCCTCCCCTGTAATTTTCTAAGTGTTTTTATTCATGACTTTTTTGTAGTATTTTCTTTTTCTGAATTTAACTGTGAAAACAACTAGACATACAGTCAGAAAGACACCACACAAAAATAACTTATTCCAATGATGTAATGCCTTGGAATTTCTTCATCAAGGTAGAAATGCTATTAAAAGCAATGAGATTTTCTATGTATTTATCTAATTTCACTTTGGATGGGGTTACGAAAAAATGTGCAGAGGGAAATGACAACCATAAACCTCCCTTTAGTTTGTGTTACCCCAAGAAAGAGAATCCCAGTCAAACACTAGATAACCCCAATCCAACAGGGAACAGAATTCAGATGTCTTTTCACATCAATGTGGACAATCCCAAGAGTGTTCACCTTACTTAATACTAACTAGAAAACATTATGTAAGTCTGTTTAAAATATTAAAACAAAGCTTTGTTAAATTTTTATTTAGAGCTAGAACATATGATCATCTTAGCATCACCAAGCTATCTAATTAGCCATCTGCTTCTTGGAATTTTTTTAAATATGTATTATATACTTGTAACAAAGGAGTTTTTATCAGCCTAAGTAGTCTCCTGTGATCACATTTAGGAGCAGGACCAATGAAGCATTCTCTGGACACTGAGATAATGGGGAATCAGGCATCTCAAACGATTTGCAAAAACTCCCTGAGAGCCAGAAGAAATATTAAACAACACAACTGCCCACTCAAACTCAACCCATATTCTGCTCAATAAAAAATATCAACAAACCACAGCCTGTAAAATTAATTTAACCCTTCTCTCCACTAGGACACTTGGCTATTTATTCCTTCTCTCAAGACATGATGACTTTGGCAAAATGTATTTTCAGAATTTACTTACTAAAAGTGTCCCAAAGCACCCAGAAGTTTGTTCTCCCACTTCCCAGGGGTTTGTGACTGTCTGAGAGATCCCCTTTTAAAGCTGTAGCATCAAGACTGTGAATAGAACCCAAAAATCTTCTCTTGTGCTGGCACAACAGTCTGTGCCAAACCTCAGGGCCGACCAGGAAGTGAAATGTGCAGTTGAACCAGTTATGAAGCAGCAATAAAATATTCCCACTAAACTGAGTCGAGCAATATGGGGAACATATTCAGCATTTTCTTCAGCACCTCCCTCCTTTTCTTTCAGGGGTAGCAGTTCTCCAAGGAGCAAAGACTCTTCTCTCAAATTTAAAGTTTCTCTTTGCATTCTGCTGCTTTACTGATCTCTTAACCAGCAAAGGGCCATTAGAGCTCAGCTAAACCAGCACAACAATCCTAATGCTATTAAGCAGACAATCCAATTAAGGCATTTCCAAGTAGTGTTTGTCATTAAAGAGAGCTGTAAGTGAGCAGCAAGCCCATATCCAAAACCCAATAATGGGAATTTTCTAGAAATGGTTCTGCCAAGGCTTTTAGCTCAATATAACAAGAACCAAGAGGATAAAGTTTCTGCACATGCCCATCTTTAATACTGAGGAGTATTTGTACTCCATGATAAAGAACCTTTTGGGGATTTGTACAGCTCAATTTGGTCACAGCCAACATGCAGCAAAAATGTGCTGACAAACAGGCAGACAACTTGGCCAAAATTCTACTGGTAGGTTTGATGCCAGACAATATTATCCTCTAGCACATCTAATTCCAATACTAACTTCAACTACATCTCCAGTGGTCATTATTTCTCAAAGTTATCCCATCACACAATCTACTCTGCTTCTTAAGATCTTTTTGTCTCTACTTCATTTCAAAAATGAAACCAAAAGAAGCTTCTAATCTGATGGTGGACTGAAAAGTCATCTCTGCAGAATATAGAAGCCATTGCATTGTGCATTAAAAAAAAAAAAATCCAACTTTATATCTAGAGTTGCTTAGATATATAAAAAAATGGACAGGGTGGAACCAGGAAGATACACATACATGTACAAAGTCATCTGCTAAGCTACAGGAGAACCATTTTTTCACTATCAATCCTGAATTAGTTAGAATGTACTAAAAGAAAAATCCAGCAGAAGAAATTCTAAGTGTTAGGCAGATTGATCACAAGATAGCTAAGACACTACTGCTAGTTTAATTATTATGAAATTCAATTAAATATTAATATTAATAAATTAATAACAATGGATAACTACATCCTTGTGAATACTTAAAAAGCCAAAGCTTCCTTACACAAACTCTTACTGGACACAAAATGGAATTATTCCTGTTTAATGTAAGGAGGCAAACAATTGCTGCTACAGTAATTTTTTTTAAAAGGAGAAAAGCAGCCGTGAATGGACAAAACTGAAAGTACCACCAGGATCACAGAACCCCTGAGGGTGGAAAAGCCCTCCGAGGTCACAGAGCCCAAGCTGTGACTGATCCCAACCTGGTCACCCAGCCCAGAGCACTGAGTGCTGCATCCAGGCCTTCCTTGGACACCTCCAGGGACTCCATCACCTCTCTGGGCAGCCCCTTCCAATTCTTTGAAAGACAATAAAAAGGGCTGTTCAATTCTGTGAAGTATTCATTTTAAATCAGCTTAATATTTCAGGGTAATTTGGGCAACATTTCTTACCAAACAAGATTAAAGAGATGGGGAAGACCAGAGAGAATAATTTCTTTCTCTTTAGGACAGATTTTGCTACTCTCTAGCTAAAAAAAAACAACCCAAATATCAAAAACTTCTAACCATAGATTTTTAACCATCAAGACAAAAGAAAAAAAAAATTCTTAAGTACCTCCTACCTGGAAACTGTGAACAGCAGTTTCATTACTTGCAGATCCTACTAATTTCAGCTTCAATGTATTGCCCCAAGCTTGTGCTCAAGAGATGGAAAGAATGTGCATCTAATTTCATTAAAGAAATAATTTAGCAAATGCAGTTTGTATTGATTATTCAGGACATCAAAAACCCAGCTGACACTGTGCACTACAAGGTCTGAGGTGAGTGGAAGAAATGAAACTCTTTAGAAAAAATGCGAGAAGGGAGAGAAATGAATTTATCGAAATCTTGATCCATTTCCAAGAAATAAACACGAACAAAAGAATATGAGCTTGTGCTCTAATTGCATCTGAAAATTCTGCCATTTCTTGGAGATGACTGAATAAAGTTTTAGTCATAAATCTGTATTTTTAATGGATCCACCAAAGACAGCATCTCCACCAAAGCATTTTGAACCCACATACTGAGCCATGACTCATCTGAGTTACAGGCAGCAAGAGCTCCTTTGTCTTCCCCAACTCGTGCATTGCAGGAGAAAAATTCTGATGCAGAATGCAAAAGGACTTTTGTACTCTGAAATTCAGTGTACAAGTGAGCAGCTATGAGGGGATGTGTTCAGAGCAGGCTGCACAGAGAAACAGGTTCCAGAAATCCAGGTGTGCCTGTGAGAGCAGACTGGGTGCTCTCAAACAGCAGCTTGAAGCTACAGCCTGACTCAGTCCATCTCCCAGGATATTTTTTGTTCAACTTCACAGAAAATGATGTAAGGCAAAAGGAGACACTAACAACACATTTTTTTCACAGGTCTAATACAGAGAGGCCACAGATTTAATAAATCTTTTGCTTTAAATTTTTAGACAATGAAATTCTCATGATAAACCTGTAATTTGACACCTTTATAACAGCTCTATAATTTTTTAAGAGTTTGCTTATTCTACCTCCTAAAATTTTTTATTTCATATGGAACATACATTTCTAGCTAGATCCCACTGCTTCATTTCATCTGGAAACAAGTGGCCAAAGGATAGCATGTTCTTCTCAACAGCCCAACAAAATTGCTGGGCTAACACCAAAAACCCCACAAACTCTGAATTTTCCTTGAGATTGATAGTGCAACACAAGCAGGAATTGTGGTGGTTATGGGGAACACACAGGACATGTAACCCAGAATATTGTGTCATATCCCTGCTTGGGTTGTAAGGAAACTCACAGCTCACAGGTCATACAAGACACAAGTAGAAGCCACAAAGTTTACAAGCAAACTACAATGCTCCTTAATAGAAATTACTGTTCTTGATTTCTGCCATTAGAACATCACAGAGAGCTACGGAAAAAAAAAAAATTTCCTCCTTTCACACAACAAAGACAGAATAATAAAAAAAAAAAATCATAAAAATCATTAAAAAAAATGAAAACACCAGGAAAAAATAAATCAGAAAAGTCGTGAGGAATGCAAAAATGTGTTTAGATAGACAGACAGATAGATGGATAGACAGAGATAAAACTTGTTCATATAGATAAATAAACACGGGTAGGACTAATAGATATTTCTGGAGTGGGTTTTTTCCCCCAGGCACATCATACAGGAAATAATATTGGCTGCTTGCTTGGCCATATATCCGGGTCTGGAGAAGCAATAAAGATCCCAATCATGCCCCTTGAACCCATCCTTGTAACAAACCATTTCCTCAGGACTGGGCCCTGTGTTTTCACACCCACCAGGACACAACCACAGCCCAGGCCTGGGATAATGAACTTTTTAATGAACAAAACAGAGGCCCTGCATCAATTCTGGACCCAGCTCAGCCCATGCGACCACCAGTAACCCTCAGCACCAGACTGGTTTTACTGGGAGGGAAATAGGATTAGACTGGGTCAGTGTCTGGCTGCAAAGTGACTCAGACTGAGGCGCACGAGATGCAGGAGGGGAAATTGCAACAAGATACTACAAAAATAATTTCCTGACAAAGGAGGTCAAACACCAGAACAGGGATTCTCTGCCCTCGGGGATATCCCAGCTCCAAGCAGACAAAACCTAGAGCAAACCAACAAAACTTCAAAGCTGATCCAAGGTAGAGTTCGTCCAAATGACTTCAGAGCTCCCTTCCACCTCCACTTATCTGCATTTCTGTTCCATTTCACATGGAAAAGTGAAAGGTGGGGGTGGGGGAAAACAGTTTACTCTCAAAATACTCGGCTGCTTTAAAGCAGAGTGATGCAAAAGGTCAGATTATTAGATGGGGAAAGGAAAGAAATGTCATGTTCTACTTTCATTACCGCCCACTGCAGCTCTACCGTTGACTGATGTTCACAAATAATGCAGAGAGTTAGATAAAAGCTTCATCTTGAGCTTCTGCTGACAGTGCTGCCCCTATTACTAGCTTATCTGTTAATTAGAGATGATGGCAAGAGCACAATAATACAGTTCAGTTGTAATCTTAGATCATTCACCATCTCTCTTACCAGTGTGTATCAGCACTGCCTCTGTCAGTGCATCAAATGTCTAAAAATGCCAAAAAAAATTAAAGTCTGGATAAAGTGCTGAGTTCATGGGGTTGCAGCTGATTTTAGAATGCTGTGCTGCATTATCCTCACCAACATCTGGATTAAGTAAGAGTTTGATAAACCCTGAGCAGCAGGGTCAGACACCACTGGCAGGGCACCTGCCTGCTTTGGGGCAGCCCCACCTCTCATCTCACACAGGAATGCTGCTGCCCTTTATCCTCATTATTGGCCTCCGTTTTGACTTCTAAATTTCCGTCATTAGTGAGAACCAGGGTAGGGTGTCACCCATAAGCCAGAGGCTTAAGCTGCTCTAAAGCCATAAGCTGCTCTAAACAGCCCCACACTCAGCACTTGCAAGAGCTGCCAAAATTAAACTTAGCAATACCCCCAGAGCACAATCACACTGGTTCAGCCAGCTCAGAAAAGTGATTTCTTTGAATACTGACAAAGCCAGAACTATCAGAAGGCCGAGGCAATGATACTGCAGCACCAAGAGCTGAAAGATTTATTCTCATTCCACACGGATTTCTATACAATTTGCACACATTAAAAGTGTCATTACATGTTACTTTATGTATTATTGACACTCCAGCCAAGCATGGCACAGCCTGATGTAGCTGCAAGAAATGTAATTGTCCTGTTTGCTTTTGTTCCTGTTCCTATTACTTTCACCACAACATTTACACTTAAGAGACATTGGGGGGATGAAAAATATACAGTTGTAACTCAAGCATAAAAAAAACCTACAAAAACATTCGTAAAACAGTACCACTGCCTGATGTACCCATAAGGACACAGACCATATTCTTGACACCAGAACTACATGAAAAAGACAGCAATTATTTTCTTTTCAAGAAAAAAAAAAAGAAAGAGAAAACTGCCTGCAATTAAAAAAGTACACGTGACAGCATCCTGCTGTTTCCAGATTTTCATACTTATGTCTTCAAAGAAAGGTCTTAATTGTGCTAGAAAAAATATATCAGGGGAAATTATTACATCTGAATATTGTCACTGCTACCATGATTGATTGTGACTCTGCAACCAAGGAACCTGAGCAAAATACACCTTTTAGGACATTTTAAAGAGACTGCAGCAATTCCAGATTGAATACCTTTGAAGCAGCAAGCTCAGAAAGCAGTGTATTTGTTTCTGCAGAGGAAGGTAACTTGGTTTAAGTTTTAAAACCCACTTGAGAGACTGCACAAAGACTTGGCTGCCAAGCCCTGTGTCACCCTGAATTTATTGGCTGCAGAAGTTTAAACCTTGGGTACTTCCACTGTTTGCAGTCACTGCAACACCCCCCTGATGCTCAGTGAAAACAGCATGGAATTGATTCCATGTGTTCCCAAACAGCCAACAAGGAATTCCATGAAGAATGGGACTTCTTGTCACCTTGCTGTTAGGGACACCCCAAATCCATTTGCAGTGTTCAGTTTCTTGCATGCTGGAGTTCAGTACCAGGAATTCAGCAGTGCATGAAAACTGTCAATGTGAACCTAAAAGAAACCAAATGTTCTGGAAGTCAACAAAAAGTGAATTTAGAGAGAGAGAGAGACTGATGATGGTGTCCCCTGAAAGGTTTCTCTCGAGGGAAAAAAATGAGATATAAGGGAAAACTGGGGGTCAATTATGTGAGCCAGTGCCCCTTAATGGGATCTTGCCTTCCTGAAATGTCCTGCTGTCATGAAAACTGTTCCCATTTTGAAGACTTCTGCTAGGCCAAAAAAAGTGCTTGGATTCAAGTGTTTTGGATTCCGTTAGTTAAGCTCTGGTCCAAGCAATGAGAAACAGTTACTCCAGGTCAAAGCTTCCATTTTATCTCAATAGCTTGGAAAGCCAATGCTAAACTTTTTAATTAAACAAGTATGGTAGTAATTAAAAAAACACTGGGACCAAAGATTTGGTCAACATTTCCCAGAAAAGTCAGATGGGACAAGAGAAATCTCCCTGAGGTTGCACATAATGCTGATTTTAAAGAGGCAACGCAATCTTAAATAACACAGAGGTCTTCAATTAAGCAAGGAATAAATCTTTGCAGAACATCAAAAAATTAAAGAATTCTTTTATATCACTTAACACTTTCTGACTAGTTAAAGATCAGTACTTATTTCAACCTCCAAACACAACTATAATTATGCAACTACACAAGTAGCTTGAAAAAGAAACAAATCCACCCTGACCTCCCCATCTCATGTCCCAGTACATTTTCTTATTTTCACCTTGGTCTACTCATTTTTTTCCCAGTTCATTTCTCAAACAGCTAAAGAAATAATGAAAAAAAGAGTAAGATCAATCAACATGTTTGTATTTTATTACACTGACTTTTGGGTTTGAAACAAACAGTTCAGGGAGGTATCAGTCCTTATTTTCTGTTTAACAAATAATGATTTCTCTCTGCATCACTAATGGGGCCTGAAATTAAAATGGATTTTTAGTTGAGCTCCTGTTCATACACTTGTGTCATCATCAATATCAGGCTCGCTCTAGGAACAAGATTTATCTCAGCTATCCATTACAGGGAGGCAAGCTGCTTATAAAAAGCACCAGGCATATTCCCAGGAGCCCCACAAACAGAGCCAAACATCAGGGTTACATAAAGCTTGAGATTCTCTAGGACTTCACTCATTAGGCTTATAAACCTAAAAATAGGAATCAATCTACCTCAGCTACTGAAAGCAAAGCCTCAATGCTGTAATGGGGTTAAATCCACATTTAGGTTGAGTTTCTGTAAAATACCTGAAGTACAGGGTAAGCACCCAAGGTAAGCACTCAACCCCCCTCCCACACTGGAGAACTTCAGCACCTTTACAAGTGAGGCTGGAAATTGCTGCCAAGCCTTCCATTAGTGCAGACACTTTACAGCAGGTAAGTAAAATTCAATACCTTGCCCGAAGCCAACAAGGTGTGCAATTTATAAACTCAGCCAAGGAAAGCAGTTTGTATCCAGGTAGTTCACTTATACTTTTTTTTCCCCCTTTCAGTCCTGGAGAAAATACAGCGATTTTTTTTTATTATTTTTTTTCAACACCACATCATCTGAATATTTTAAAACCAGCAAACTATCTAAAGAATGGGAGTGCCTGCACCTCCCTAAATGCAGAGCTTTTTAAAAAATATATTTATTCCTCAAAGTAAGGAAATAAGACTGGGAGGGAAGCTCCAGCAAACTGTTTAAATCCCATCTGTTTCTTGCACAAATAAGAAGATCTTCAAACAACCACTCTCCTCCCTCCCCTCACATCTATAATTTAGCAACAAGAGCACTCCTTTCTTTATACCTAGGGGGATATGCTCATTTTAGGTCTATTTGGCATATGAAAATGAAAGGACTGGAAAAAAATCAGCAAGAAAACATCAAAGCTGAATTAAAGAGCATGCTGTATTCTAATGAATATGAAATTACTTCAAATAGGGACTTTCAACACCTTCTGTACGTGTTTTTAGCAAGCTTATGACACATTTATGCCCCAAATTGTCCTACAAATTAAGGGAAGTACTTATCTTGCTTAGAAGACCTGAAGGCAATCAGGAAAGAGACAAATATATGCAGCTTTTACCTGCCTACAAGACTGTTAAATTCTCTTAATAACCAGTGCAATCCTTCCAGAAAAAGTCTACATAGCAAGACAACAACAGAAGAAAAAGCAACAGAACTAAACAAGGAAGGTTCATCAGAAAGCAGAACGCACATAAAAGGAGTAAACATCCTAAAATCATGCAGATTGTCCAGCATTGTTCCCAATGGCCTGATTTTAAGAATTTAATCCAGGACATACCTCTTTTCTCACAAAGAGGTTGATTAGGTTAATGCAAGGATAGCCACACAGCTGTGAAGGATATATCCTTTGAAAGCATATCATAAAATGAAACTGATTTCACAGGAGCCAACTCTTTTACTAATAATATCTGACATTCTCCATCAAACTAAGCAGTTTATCATGGGATTACAAGGAGATTACTGAAATGCATCATATTAAAAAAAAAAAAAAAAAAAAAAAACACCAAAAAAACCCCTCCAAAACAGAGTTTGACACACTGACAGCCTTTAAGGAGGTAAAATATACAAAGTCTGGTAAAAACATTTGAGCTCATGCTTGTCTTCATATCATCATATTTTTATATTTTCACAAATATAGCAACTTCTATACATTAGAATAATAGGCTTTTAATTTCTCTTTTTTTTTTCTTTCTCATATCATCAGCACTTACGAGATCAGTATTAACTTATTAGCTGAATAGAGTAAAATCCTGCTTAATTAGGACCAGAGGACTGAAAGGAACCTCCAAGGGTAATTGAATCCAGCTCCTTGCTCCTGCTGGCAATGATGACCATTTTTTTTGGAAGGTCATATTGAAATCACTTGGTTTCTTGGTCTGCTAATCTCTTCACAAAGCTATTCCTGGACAACTGCTCCCCAGCAGCCAGAAGATCAGCAATTTCCATCCTAAACTTATTAACAACAAGTTTATGCTTATTTGTCCTCAAATTAACACACAATCACTGGCACCAGAACCAAGCACTTCTGAGATAAAAATGTCACTGGCAGCCCAGTGAGTGGAAAAGGAAAAGGTGCAGGGCAGAAAATAAAAGCTCGCCAGTGCTGAAAGAACAGGCTGGATTTTAAATGTACAGCAGCTGCCTTCAATATTCAGTGAAAATGAATCTTCAGGATCTGCCAGCCAGTCCCACCATAACAAAAGCAGAAAACTACAGGATGGAAAGGAAGGTACTGCCATCAGAAAGGTGATCTATCATTCTCAAATTGCTGCTGATGAGAGAGCAAAACTTTCAGAATTTCTGTTAAAAACAATTAGAGGCTAGTAAGCTCACCATTAACTTTTTTCTTTTTTTTTTTCTTTTTTTCTTTTTAGGACGCCAGAATGTGGTGCAAAAATCTCAAGCACATCATCCAAGAGCCTTGGGGTTTTGCAACACTGTCAAGGAGACACAGCTGAGAATAACCATAGTTACAGAACCTTTATCCTGCATGTGCAGAGAGCACTACAGAGCCTGCCTGCCTGCAAACCCCTCCATTTATTATCTTTAGTCCATCAATATTTGACAACTGAAATAACTCTGACCATGCAGATTCCTACAGAAATTTCCAACTAATGTAAAATAAACCCATAAGTGAAGTGCCAGGGAGCACCAACACTCTCCCCTCATTTAAATTCGTGCTTTTTTAAATACCAAAAATGCTGTCACATACTTCAGCTCCTTCCCTTTAAAACATTCCGTATTAAACACTGGTATTTATTTCTACTCATATTTAACAGTGAAAACTACAAAGACAGTAATTAAGTTTTCCAATTTAACACTGTCTCAAGTCTTCTTACATCATATTTTTTAAGATATTAATAGAGGCCCTAAAAATAAGCATCATCCAGAGCAGCCAGGAGAGATACCTAATACTCAACAAAATGCAGTCAAGGGGATGAGCACTCTGGCTATTTTTAGAAATTTTCTTTTTTTATAGGAGTTTAAAAACTAATTAATTTTGTGGGGAAATGAAAAGATTGACAATAAAATACATCAAACATGTGACACCTGGCTGGTTTGTGGGGCTACACCTCAACCTCCCTGGCCTGGGCCATTCAAGGAGGAAAGCATTGGTTTTGGCATCACTCATCCTAAACTTTTGTTACATTTAAATTGAGGTAGGGAAATTAGTTACAATTTAAAATAAATTTACACATAAATGTATCTATATTACAACATAATGTCTTAATATTCCATTGTCAAAAAAACAGTGGCTCATCACCAAAATGACATACAAAGGAAGCCTCACTTATAAACATTTTGAGGCTTTAAAACAAAGAATCAAGAAATAAATTGATATATTTCAGAATATTAGAACCATCAAGATCTGGGGGAAAACACAACAATTCCTTCTAATGTGGCTGGAGTTTGATTACATCAAGATTTCAAATAAATAACAGAACCACAGAATGGTTGGAGTTTAAGGGAATATAAAGATCATCTACTTCTACCCTCTCACCATATTTCAGTCTTAAATGCTATAATTGCACCATAATTCAAATATAAATAAGCTCTGAAAAATAAAAGTAAGAGATGACAGCACGTAATTTAAGAAATTTGACTTTAAAGCCAATGGGTAAAGAAAATTTATTCCCTAAATTTGAGCACTGAATAAAAACTTCAGCTGTGGAATATTCTACCTAAATATGGTTTATTATCCAGTATAAATGAGAATGCAACATTTCTGAAATAATAAGAATAAAGTGATAAAGTAATATCTGAGGATAAAGGATAAAATAAACAATATTTATTTTTTAATATCTAACTGCCTTTCACCTCACAGCAGGAACAAACCCTTAGACCACTTCCACAAATAGAGTGATAATACAGAAAAAAAACCCCAATTTCCTCCAATTACACCAGTGTGAAAGCATTGCTATTCTTTCACTTTCTTAAAATGATTCTTTTGAGACCTTTTTTTGGTCAGAAAAATCTTTCCCCCACCCCAAACTTTTTTAATATGGTCACACAAGGTTCAGGGCATGTATAGCTTTTGTTACCATCACTATTAAACTCAGGATAAGAAATCTTTACAATGTTTGAATAATCTATTTACAGGATAACTGACAAAAAGGAAAGGAAGGAAAACATTTACCTGAGGGAAAAAAGGCAGGCAGGAGTATTCAAACAATATTCAGAGTGTTTAGTTCAGTCAAATATTTAATGATTTCCAACAGCCAACACCCCTGAGAGCATTAAGAGGAAGGAAACAAGGTGTTTGAAATCATGTTTTTAATTCCTATTGCAATTCCATGAGTGGAAATGAAACCCTGCAAACAACCCACTGGAATTTCTGAGAAGGAGGAAGCAGAGGATGACACAGACAGTGACGGGGCAGAGAAGGCAGGGACAGCTCCTCTGGTGCCAGGATGGGGCTGGCAGCACCAACAGCTCTGAGTTAATTATTTCTAAAGAGCAATAATTAACCTCTGGGGCAGCTGGAATGCTTTGCTCCACACCTTCCTGTGCAAGGCATCCGAAATCTACCACTCAAACCACGAGGGATGGGGAATTCTCCTGACAACCTAAAAACAGCACAGCCCCAAAATCAGTTCCCAAATGTTTCAAGCACATAAGAGAAACCAAATAGGCTGGAAGTACAACGCTCATTTTTCACATTTTTATCCAGTCCTCAAAGAATAAAAGCAAAGTACCTGAGGGCTGGGGGGAACAGTGGTCAAACCACCACAAAGAGTGCTAAAAAATGAAGTTTTCTGTCTCCTGGCAGAGCAGTCCCCATGTAACACATTCAACCATATTCCAGTATGTACACAGAGAGTGTCAGAGTTTTCCTTACACGTCACAGAAGTTATCCTTCCTTATAATGTATCTGTAAATAAAAGGCTGTAATGCCATGGTATACAAGGAAGGGGTTATTTTTAGCCCAGACCAGCTGACTGTTGCAGTTCAGAGTGTGATTTGAGTGTAATAAAAGAAAATTAATCTGACTGTAAATTAAGGGAAAAGATGGAGGTCGCGTGGAATTCCATTATGAGGTGGTTTCTAAGTGTAAAATTAAATTAATCCACTTCATATTGAAAGAATTAAAAAGCTGTTTCAGAATAAATTTCTGAAATATTTTTCATTTATGTGAAAGTGACTGACAGTGACAAGGCAAAATAATAGAAGCCAGAGACCCTGTTACTAGTTTCATTTTTGATGGAAATTCTGGCATACAAGGCTTTAATGAAATTAAATAGTGCAAGCCACATTTCACTTCTTGCTAATAAAAAAATGAGTAACTGAAAAAAATCCTACAAAACAACTTTCCTACATCAAGGACTAGAGGAAATGCTTCGTGTCAGATAAAATCCCAATAGTGAAAAATAGTGGTGAAATACAAAGCTGAAGGTTTTCGAATAGATGCAAAGCAGCATCATGTGGAAGGTTCAGTTTCTTGGAATCTATTCCTTCTCCAAGTGTTCCAACAACACAGAAGCCACAGAAGTGTAAAGGCAGCTGTTGGCACACTCCAGAGCCACTCCTGTCACCTGAGGATGCCCAGGAGGTCCCCAGCTCCCTGCTCATGGCACTCCCCTTCTCCAAGGCTCCTCCTGCTGCCCCTTCCCTGCTTCCTGCTCCTCTCTGCTCCTCTGCTCACAGGAATCCCTTTGGTGATGATGCAAGCTCAGGGCAGGTCCCCTCTTGCCAGGCCCAAATTCCTTTGCAGGCTGGGAGAGAGGAGGATGAGCCCACAGGAGTTTCACTGCCTGGGCACTGCAGGGGGAACTCTGCCCTGCCCAGAAGCACCCTGGCACCAGGCTGGGGAAATTTCGTGCTCTCCCTCCAGCTGGAGAGCTGCTAAACCAGAGAAAAAAAAAATAAAATAAAATAAAAAAATCTGACTCCAATCGAGGCCAAAGGGTGTTCCTGGATGAAAGAAGCAAAGTCAGGAAACCAAAATACTTCTTGAACTGAGGGTTTAGCCCTGTTGGATGCTGCATTTTTAATATATCTCCGTTTCATTCCATCAGTTTCAAATAAGGAAACATCCCAAGGATGGTGATAGCATGCTGGATTTGTTGCTATCTGCAGAAATTAGTTCCTATAAATAGTTTTCCCAGGCTTTTTAAGATACAGCTGTACCAAGCTTCCCCCAGAATCAAACTCGCCAAGACATTGATTCCCTGCATCATTTGTCACTTTCACAAAGGTTGTGACAGGATCCCAACACCATCCCGGGCTTGTTCTGGAGATGCCTCGTCACACATTTTAATCTTATTATCTGCAAAGATGGAACACCATCTGCAACAAGCTTTTGAAGCATTTCTTCTCCAGAAGCAGACTTCAGCGATGATAACGAGATTCTGTGAGCATGACTGGATAAAATTTAACCGTGTTAACCATGACCCAAAAAACAGTGCTATGGTTTAGGAGGAGGATTCAGAATTGCAGGAATATAGTACAAATCTCACTCCAACCTCAACATGTGCTCACTACTTCAGCCCTTACACACAACCTGTCAGCTGCAAAGAGGGATTTCACAAAGCCAGAGTAGATACCATCAGTACCCATAATAATATCCAAAAAATCTCAGGCTCGTATGGATTTCTCAAGTTAAATCCTGCAATGAACTAAAAGAGAGGAAGCAACTCCCTGACTTCCCAACCTAAATACATAAAATACATTAACTCTGAAATCAGGATTTAAATTCACACCTGCCAAGCAAGTGATGAAATGACAACACTGGAGCAGAGACAAGCTTGGGTCTGGCACGGGCAGGGTTATTGCAGTTTACAGAAACTCATCACTGGATTGGTGCCCAGCCACATGGATGATCTTGGGAACAGATTACTTGGGAGCAAGCAGCCATTGAGAAAGGTACCCAGGACACATTTATTCTCATTTAAACAACCCTTGAGTCACAGAGCATGCTAGAGAAGGAAAAAGAGGTTTAGATGAGAATACACTCCCCATCAGAAAAACAAATGGAAGAGTAAGAAAATATAATTCATTCTTCAGATGAAATAAGTTATAAATATAATTCCTCAGTGAAAGACAAAATTGCTTCTAGGTAGTGATCTCCTCTACAATATCCTGCTTGAAAAACTACAACTTCCCACCAGCCAAAAACTCATTCCTTATTCTGCAGAATCAAGAGCAAGGGCAAACAGGGGAGAAACTCAGCTCAAGCAACACTGTACAGACAGATCACAGCATCAGAGGTCAGAATTGCAGGGTTCTGTTCTTATTCTGACTCATCCCTTTAATATTCACACTCCTCAGGACCAGGAGCTCGGGAAGCATAAATACATCTTTGCACAAGACTTTGTACCACAGCAATGAAAAACAAACAAGTCCTGCCTCCCATTTATCTCACATTCATCTCCTTGATCCTGACACAGTCTGTGCAACCCAAGCTCTGCCAAATATCCCTATTTTACAGTGGAGGCACTATTTGTCTAACATACAAATAAGACTCAAAGCAATTCCATTTTTAGTGTTTTGGAGAGACTTAAATCAATGACACAAACACAGAGTGTTGTCTAAAAACAACATTTAGGAAAGCCTGACATATTTTTGGTTTGAATGCCATTAGCATGTTAGGATCTGCAGGTCCAAGTGTGAAGAGACAGCCCAAGGGTGTGCAGACACACGTTAATTAGCAAAACTAGAATGTCTAGATTGCTGATAAATTTCGGTCTTGTAAACACATCAGTAATCTATAAATAAAAAGTTGTGCTATCAGAGATCTTGGTATCTCCTCAAGAGACAGCATGCAATCTTTTTAACCCTAAAATCTTTTTAACCCACCATCTTCACAACTGGTGCTTTTCATAAAACTAATCCGGAAACCCAGAATTTTGAGTATCACCTTGGTTCAGTGCATTATTCTAGAGAAAGCCTGAAGTCTCCCATCAACAGAGAAACCATTTTGGACACATCTGTTTTGAAGCTGAGCAAGCTTTGACATTCTACATTGTTCACAAAATAACAGAAAAAAAAAAAAAACTACAGAGAGAGGTTTTTCATATCCCAACTGGACTTGAAAACAATGTGCATTTAAAACCATTTTGAAACTGACTGATTTTAGAACCATTATGCAGGTACTCCAAGTGTTAAATAATAACCAGTGTTCAACCTCTCCTAAAACCAAAGTCCAAAACGTGCAAGAGCAGAAAGATTTAATTGTTTTCTTCTATTTTCAGTCTGAAATTTTTGAAGGCTTCATGGCTAAGCATGCTGAAAGAAAGTGATGTTTTATCCTGTGTTAACTAATCCAGGACTCATTATCTTGCTTCAGGTGCCACACCAAGGCTTTTCCAAGTCCTGGTGCTGTGAAGAACAGGTAAGGGAGGCCTGTGGTGCCTTTGCAGAGAGTGTGAGGTGGGAGGAGGGATCGGGCTGGCAGCTCTGTGCCAGGGACACGCCAGAATTAGGACAGGCTGCTGGAAAACTCAGCAGGACATCAGCTCCTGAGAGCAGCTTTCAAAAGCATTCTCATGGCAACATGGGTTCTGCCATTAAAGCAAATTAATAAAATATCAAAGCTGGGGGCTAGGCAAATGTGAAAGGGTGGATTTGTAGCTTCATGCTTTCCTTTGGAATGCAGAAATTAAGACGGTGTTCCTATAAAAATAAGGAGGCAACACACACAGACAAGTCAAGGCTGAATCAGGAATTACAAGCAACAAAACTAGCAAGTTTTAGATGTGAAGTTACACCCAACCTGCAGAGGGGCAGATCTCAGCTGAGAGAAACCCCAGAGCCCAGAATTCACTCACCCAACAGTGAGAGAGCCAAAAGAGCTGGAGAGAAGCCAAAGGACCCAACTCCAAGTGGGCCTGCTGGGGTTTCTGAAAAGAGCTCATTCACATGGCCCACACTGCCTCATGCAGCACAGCTGATTCCAGAGCCAATCCCCAGCCCAGGCATGTTTGTTCCCATCCTATTTCACAAAAGATTGAAACTTATTTCCAACAGATGCATTTTGTACTCCGGTAATTCAGTGATATTTCCTGATGACTGGTTAACACAAAAGCTGTGGCTGGTTGCTCCAAAGATTGCATCTGTTACCCTGCATCTCACCATCAGGGCAGAATAAACGCCTAACTGCAGAAAGAGACACCACAGAACAAGAAATTACTCTGGTTTGAAGCCTCAACCTGGGCATAAAAAACTTGCCCATGCAACAAGAGCTTGAATTAAGGCTTCTATTTTTACAAAATATGACCTAATAGGGGAAGGGAAAAAAAAGAAAACCACAACCTGAAAAGCAACTTCAACATTCTCTTGCCAATTTTACAGCTAACACAAGAGAAAATACCTCTTGATTTTCTCAAGCAAGATCATCCTTGTTCCCATCAGCCCTTCAATTTCTGAGACCCTCTTAATTCAACTAACTGCAAACAATAGAACAACACCCATGGAAGGGTTGATTCATTCACCCTAAAACTCACTGGGAACCACAGACAGAACTTGGCTCGAGGAGTGAGTTTCTCCTACCACAACTCACAGCAGAGCCATCACCTGAGCTTTCTGTGCACACAACAGCACAGCAGGAAAAGTCCCACACTAAATGAGAAGGGGTTGGCTGAGGAGAATAAGCTTTAAATATATAATTTTCTGCTCCCTTGATAACTATATCCTAAAACAAGAGGGGAGGGGATGAAAATAAATCATCTCCTTATCATTAAGCCTGGCATAACTCTGTTTGCTGAGGAATGGTACTGTGGGCTTCTCCTTACAGGATCACCAATGTGTGCCATGGTAAATCATAGGAATTATTTAACAGGGTGTGTTTATGTTTTACACAAGCACAGGGCATGAAGCCATCCTCTGAGATTCCTAGGACGCAAGGATTGCATCTTCTCACTTGTGCCTCTTAATTACTCCTGCAAGAGATGTCTACAATGAGAAATTCCTTTTGCATGATCCATTTAATTGGCCACCTTCTCCTCACAAGCATCCAGTGAATGCTTCAGGGGGTGTTCATAGCTCTGTCCTTACACGCAGCCATAACAAGCATAATTTAAATTATATCAACTATTTATGTGACAGAATAATTTTTGTGTAAAACTTCAGGAGACCTGATCGTGCTATCAATTTGAAATTTCAATACTGAGCTCCAGCAAATAATTTCCACTTCATAAAGTACATCTGAAAAGCAGAGAGGATAATATGTGCACGTATCAGCACATCTGATGTCTCTCTAGGTTACTAAACCTCCTGTATCAAGGACAGCTCGCTTTACTAAATATTAATGCAGAACTCTGCATAATGTGAGGCTTCAGTTATTCAGAGGATCTCTGAACTGCAAATAAAAATAAGCATCAAAAGCCCATACTATTAACTACAGATTAAGGTCAGATCCCAACAGTTGTTCCATATAGAAGAATGTAATAGATAAACATTCACTGACCATGATACTGATCCCTTCTACAAAGCAGATTGCAAGATCCAGGCTTTAAAATTTTTAAGAACATTTATTAGCTCAGCATGAATGCAATCCTACACTCTCACAAAGAGTGCAGAACTAGGACAAACTGTGTATTGGAAGTTCTGGAAAGGTATCACTTACACACCTGCTGGCCAGCCCAGTTTGCATTCTCTGCTCTGCAAATCTGACTGTTCTAAAATTAACCCCACTGATTTTTATCACTGATTTCCTTTTCATTTTGCCATGTTAAATGTCAAATGATCCAATGTCTGACACTGCCCTTTTAATTATTACAACCAAAGCTTAAAGATGACACACACACATCCCCTCACCCCTTCAAAGTGAGGCTCAATGAAACGCAGGCAACAGTAAGAATTCAAAGGTCAATATTTGCATAAGTGGAATAAAAGCCAAGAAAGCAAGAATTATTAAAAAATTAATTCTACAGTAAGTTCTACAATTACCACTCTGTCTAACTTATTGATTTAAATTACAAAATAAGCTTCATAGATAGTGCTGAGGACTTCATTAAAATTTACTGAACTTATTTATCAATGCTTCTTTCAGAAAGCTCATTATAAAAACCTAATTAGACCTACAAACACATTAATGATATATGAGGTCTTTTACTCCCTCCATCAATCTTAGGCTACACATTTACTTATAGAATCAATACTCCAAAGTTACGGAATGTCCATAAATTCATGGCCTTGCATCAATGAATTTGTTCACTCAATACCTTCTCACACAGAGTCCCTGTCCCTGTCAGCCACATTAACCCAACCAACCACATTTTATTGCTCTGTAATCAGGATTCAAAAGCACTTGAGATGACAGGAGCAATAAAAACCCTTGAGACTTTATATGTCCATTATGGTGCCTGGGTTGTTTAAAAACAGGAGCTGCAGTTGCAGCCTGTGACTATAAATATGCACAGCACCAGCACAGAGCCCAGGAAGCTCAGGGTGCAGGCAGGAAACAAAGGAATCTGAGGTCCAAGACCCTCTGCAGAAACCAGGAAAGGGATGCAGTGGTGACAAACGTTTGTCCTCCCCCTTCCCATAACAGAAATAGCTGTATTAGCAAATATTTTACAGTGGTTTATTACCTTTTCTTGTCCATTTATGAAAATAAAGAAACCTGGACAAGGCATATTGAACAAGATGTCAGAGTGAGGTATTTGTGCTCTTTTATGTCTGTCCAAGGTATCTGAGCAGTTCAGGCCTCCAGGGATTTGCTGCTTGATGGAGAACCCCTGACACTGACAGACCTTGCCTTCAGCACATTTGTTGTCAAGCATCCAAACCCACAGAAACCATGCAGAACCTCTGCTGCCACAGAACAAGGGTGCAGCACTGAATAAAACACAAGCCTTAAATGTTTGTAACATAATACATTTATATTCTGAAGTGAAAGTGACACCTGGCCTTGTACCAGGTTTAATAATATACAACAAAATTCTGTTTTTGCAAAGGGTTCAAAGAAGCTCAAGCTCAATTAGATCATCAGCACTTTATATAAACTTGACAACTAAGCTGTTCCTCATTACACAGCATCAAGAGATGCTGACAAGATTTGGGTTTTGCAGAAATCTTAGAGATGAGCTTTGCTGCCTTGTAGGAAAACAAGGGCAGGCATCAGTTTTACAGCTCCATCAGGCACACCTGGGTACCTGAGGCAGAACAAAACACTTAAAAGAACTGCTCAGTGAAACAACAACTGGCAAGAGCACACAGGGAGCACCAGAAGGTAAAACCCTCTAATGCAACAGCCTGCTGTGCAGTTGGCATAACGACTGCAGATCCATTAGGAAACAATACAGCTTCCCAGGAAAATGTATAAAACATCTCCACCACTTGCACTTCAAAATCCTCTTCAGCTTTTCAGTGCTCCTTTTCAGAGGCAAATCAGGGATATTGCTGCACAGGGATAGCAGTTACAGACACTGCAGGATCTGTTCTGGTGGCACCAACACACGAGTCAGGAGGTCCCAGCACAGGAAGGACCTGGAGCTGTTGGAGAGAGACCAGAGGAGGCACCAGGATGATCAGAGGGATGGAGCAGCTCTGCTGGGAGGAAAGGTGGGGAGAGCTGGGATTGTTCAGCCTGGAGAGGAGAAGCTTTGGGGTGACCTCATTGTGGCCTTTTGTGTCTGAAGGAGCTACAGGAAAGATGGAGAGAGGCTCTTTACAAGGGATGGAGCCACAGGACACAGGGAATGGCTTCAAACTGACAGAGAATAGCTTTGGGTGGGATATTGGGAAGAAATTCTTCCCTGTGAGGGTGGGGAGGTCCTGGCACAGGACAAGCTTGGCTGTGCCTGGATCCCTGGAGGAGTCCCAGGCCAGGTTGGAGAGGGCTTGGAGCACCCTGGGACAGTGGAAGGTGTCCCTGCCCATGGCAGGGCTGGGGCTGGATGGGCTTTAAGGTCCCTTCCAGCCAAAACCGTTCTGTGATTCTGTGAACACAAAGAAATAAACTATCATTAAAAAATACCACTTTTTCTCAGTGATATACTGGGCTAAGAATGATACTTAGGAAGTTTTCATATTTAACAAAACACAATATTCCCCAGGGTCTTCAGGCAACTGCCAGAGTTGTGTGTTTTTCTGGCCATTAAAAGCACCATAAAACATAGTTTAACTAAGCTGCACAACAAGATTTATTGAGCTTTTACTGTGTTTTAAAGGTTCACTACTTAGGATCTCTCAATAAGATCAAAAGGAATTCTGAGCAATATCTAGGCATCAAACCATTTGAAACAAACCATAAATGAAAGCACGTTTTTTCTCCATTCTTTCTGTAATGTTGCAGCATTTGTCTCAATGGCACATACAGAGAGCAGAAGTGAAAAACACCCATCCAGAGAAATTTACCTATTGATTTCTGCTGTATCCACATCACTTGTTTTAACAGAGAAGTTTCAATCTATAAAATTACATCCAGAAGATGGAATTTGCAAAAGCTGATGACAAAAAAGGGGAAGATTTAAAACTGACATACTTGGAATAACCTCAAATTTAATTAATTTAAAGTTTGCAAACAAGGTAAGAACAATCCAAAATCTAAATTTACAGCACATCACAAATTCAAAGAGCTAACCTGTCACAATGGAAGAACATGAAAATAACTGTATATTCACTTAATAATAAACTCTGCTGCTTAGTCTGTTTCTATGTTTTTCATTATTTTGTAACATGTTTTACAGGAGCAAGTTCAGGGAATTGTTAGGCTGAAATCTATCTTATGCAATTCTGGAACAGGAGAAAAGTGGAGCTGCCCAGAACCTGTCAGCACCTTGCAAGGTGTCACCTTCAGACAAACAAAAATTCTCTGGGGATCAAAGCCTGGATGCAAGAAATGGAAAAGTAGTTCAGGTCAGAGGTTCTAGGGAACAGGAGCAGGTAACACCTCTCCCAGGGAATCAGGAGATGCCATGGAAATGCACACAGGGTGACAGAGGAGACAAAATAACTATAAGGGGGATTTTTCCCAACAGCAACGCCTTAAGAAACAAAAACTCCAAATCAAGCCAATAAAACACTGAGGTACACAATGACTTTGCATAAAATAAGGATTATTTCTGCACTCTCAGAACATAAAGGTTCACCTTTTTTTTTTTTTTTTTACATTAAAGGCCAGTTTCTTGAGAACAAGAATATTTTGAGGTGGATTCTGGATAATCCTGCCGAGTAAAAACCAAAATAATAAACCCACACAGACTAGAAGCTGAAAGAGATAAAGTATTGTTCCAACTCCTCCTTGTACATGAATAATGGCTTGTTTACTAAGGAGCTGAAATACCACATTCAGCACACATTCCAGGGAAGTTAAAAATGCTGATAATTTCAAAGGAAAAGGAAGAGTGAAGTGTTTGTGCTTAGGGAAGGGAGTTACACTGGAAACAACCTTCAGCACTCTTCAAAATGAGAATTTCTATCTACAGTCCATGCCTCACCATATGTACTTGTCCCTCATTTTAGCAGTAAAATAAGGGAGGTCAGTATTTGAAGCACTTTTGAGTCACTAATCCTTTCTAAACATATTCTAAGTAGACACCCTCATGCACATCCTGGTTTCAAAACCCAGGCACACAGATGTCTAAACATCCAATTCTTGTAGATTTTATATTTGAAAATGGTAAAATAAACTGTCACCAATATTCAATTGTGCCATCCGTGTATGGATCATTTAGAGAGATAAAAACGTTAAATTCTCAGAAACACAATCTTCATAAAATTCTGCTTCAGAATAAATGACAAGCTTCATTTAACTGCATGGAAATGCTTGCAGTGTATACAATTCTAAGAGCTGTAAATAACCCTTTTAATTGAAGTTAAATAAGCAATAGCTGCAACTCTAGTTAAAAATCACTTTTTTTAATATAAGCTATTTTTTATCAAAAAGAAGACAACTTGACAATTGCTATGCAAGGCAAATAAAACCTTGATATTGCAATTTATGTTGATCACTGTCTGTCCACTGACACTTCTGACAGTGGTAAAACCTCTCTTTGTGATTGTAAATGATGAGGAAATCTAAATCTTGGCAGGCCATTGTATAAAGACAAGCATTAATTAGACTTTTGCAGCTTCTTTTTAAAAACTAAAAAGTAGCAAACTAATAGCAATAATGACTATATTTTTGGTGTTTCTGGATGAATTTGTGCTTTTAGTTCAAAAAGTGTGTTTCTACATCAGTCTAACTGATAAATAAAAAAGGACATTTTGTAAACTAGACAGGACAGACAAAAAATAATAATTCCTGTAGACTTCTACATTTATAAGGACATATTCCAGACTTCTAATAAAGCTCATTTGATGAAAAGCTTTTAATTAATACAATAATGTGATTTCAAAACCTAAATTAAGTCAACTAGAAGATAAGCTGAAAAAAAAAGACCTATGTGCCTCCAGTACCTTTTGGTCTATATTACATAATTGCAAAAAAGGACCGAAAAAACTTCATGTAAATCACATTCTAATTAAGAAACTAGAGTAAATTACACCGAAATTAACAGAAAGTTACATATGCACGTTTGGCTGCCTGACTTAGAAAGTAACAGTTACGAATCACATTTATAGGAGGCATTATTCATTAGTAGCTGCAACTGAAAAATTAACAACTGATAACCAGCTCCAAGCTCTCCCAGCCTCTGCAAGCCTTCAACAGGCACTGCTGGAAACAGTTAGCATTAAAATGTTCAGAATCCACAAGAATTTTAAAACACTTAAAGGGTAGTTCCTGTTATTAATTATACACAAGAGAGTCCTTCTCTCTTAGACTTTCACTCTTTTTACTGCTGATGGAAAAGCTGAGGAACTGAGCCTAAAGTATTTATTAAATAACTTATTATTTTTACCTCTCACCCTAAAGAGAAACAGCCCACAACAGCAAACATAAAAAATAATTATTGATGCATCCCAACAGGGAAATCTGCTTCATCTTCCTGCAACTTTCTTTCCAAAATTTCACTAAATTCTGCTCATGGTATCCACACAAAATTAATAAAATGAACACCATATGTGGCTGTGTAACAGCAGCTGATGTGCAGGATTACACTAAGGCAGAGGGAAAAATAAAGAATATGCCAAACTTTATCTTGCCCAGGCCTCAAATTGGTTTATCAATCAACTTGGGATGAGCTATGACTCCCATGTGTTCAGTTAGAAGCTGAAGAGCTTCATGGAATTACATCCAGGGCACTGGAACAGTCAGTCTCTTAACTGGAACACACTGCTGAGACATCTGACCAATGCAAGTAAACAAAACAAAACTTCATGTTAGGATGTGGGAAGGGTGAAGATGGTTTTGCTTTTGAAATGGAATGTAAGAAAAAAAATGTTTGCTGCAGGATAAAGTTTAATTACATTCAGGATTTGATGAGCACAGTATCACCAAGGAAATTTTCTAGAAAAAGAGGAGTACAATGCCATATTTATTTAATGCTCAGTGTTGAGTGAATTATACAGTTAATTGTGTATTGAGCATTGAGAAGCACAGAATCATTTAGGCTGGAGAAGATCAGCAAACAATCATGGAATGGTTCAGGTTGGAGAGACCTTAAAGCTCATCCCCTGCCACAGGCAGGGACACTTTCCACTATCCCAGGGTGCTCCAAGGCCCAGTGTCCCTCCTGGCCTTGGACACTGCCAGGGATCCAGGGGCAGCCACAGCTTCTCTGGGCACCCTGTGCCAGGGCCTCCCCAGCCTTTTAGGAAAGAATTTCTCCCCAATTTCTAATCTAAACCTGCCCTCCTTCAGTTCTATCACTGCACACCCAGGTGATCCTCGAGTCCAACCCTTAACACTGCCAATGCCACCACTAAACCATGTCCCCAGGTGCCACATCCACGACTTTAAATCCCTCCAGGAATGGTGACTCACCCTGAAATATTCAATATATCGAACTCTTGTGGGTGCACGTGATTGTAGTAACAAAGAACCCTCACCAATGCAAACAGAGGCACCTTCCCTGTCCTGACACAGATGTCCTGCTGCCCCCTCTACCCAGCTCAGGGACAACAGATCCCCTCCCCAGCACAGGCAATGGCTGGAAGCACAACCCACACATCCACGTTGTCAGGCAATGCTCCAACAGGAACACATCTGTAGAGGAAAATGCTGTGAACTAAACTCTCAATTTCAGGGCTTTTATGTCCTATGAGCTGCAGTGGGATCCAGGAACCAAAACCCTCCAGCACCTGCTCTGTAGCACCCAAAGGAAAAGCCAGTTCCATGCCCCAGGACCACCCAGCAACACAACGCTGGGATGACAGGGATACACATTCCCAAACAGCCCTCCTGATCTGAACCAGCACTGATGTATCTGCACTCATTAAGACTCAGGAGTTTCACCCATCACGCTGCTGTTCTCAGGAAAAACCCAGGACATAGGCAATTTTTCAAAGATCTTTCAGAGTTCACCTGCAGAAATAGGAACAGAATCTCAGCTTTCACAGGCATCAGCAATTAACGGCACCATATTTCCCCATAAAATGGGTCAGATGTTGCAAAAGTAAGGACAGCCAAAGGAGGGGAGGAACAATAAATAGAAGCTGACAGGACAAATGCACAACAAGCATCTTATCTGTGTGTATGTATGTCAAATTATCTGCAGATCAGTAAAATTACTGCCCTTTCAGAAGGGGTCCAGAAATACACAGTCCACAGATCACACTGAGGGCAAAAGACCGATGGAAAGGACGAAGGAGAGAGAGAGGAATTGTGGAAACTGTGTGCAGATACAATTTATGCTTCCAGGTGCTGTTTATCATCTTGTTTGGGTTGTGTTTTTTGGAGGGAGTGTGTGTAACTCTGGTTTTCCTCTGGGGCTTCCATTTTTGAACAGATACCTCCAAGTTTTGCACATGGAAATACATTAATGAGGCAGCTGGAAAAGAATTTTTACTGAGCTCCCATTTCAGAAGATTTCATGCTGACTTTCAAGCTCCACAGTCACAGCCTTCCATGGAATTAATTTCTCAATCTCAGGCTTACAGCAACATTAGTTAATGTAAACAGTAGCACATGACTAATAAATAATATAAAGTGCACAAAGAAAAACACTCACATTGTTCAAGCCCTGGTCTGTAATACCCCATCTCACCACAAAAATGATAATGATTCAAGAGAAGCACTTCTGGCATAGAAAGTGGAACTTGCCTTGTGTCTTGTCCACCCTTTGGCAAAAACATTTCCAAGTAAGGAAGACAAATTATTTTTATGAGCAGCAACACAGCAATGCAATAGATTTTTCTTTCTTAGGTTACAAAGGAAAACGAAGATTGTAAAAGGAAGAAGAAACTGTAGGGGAAACACAGCCATCAGGATGGAAAACCAAGAATTAAGCCTTGATCCACACACAAAAAAGAATAAATGGTGCTGCTTCTACTATAAATATATCAGCATTGAGGATTGATGAAAACTGAGTGTGTCAACAAGGTCGAAAGCAGTCAGAGTTTTCATTGGTTCAAATCTTCAGATCACAGAGCATTAAAAATTAGTTCCTCAACCAAATCACTACACAGACCTTTAATACATTTTTAATGAAAATACGTGATTTAAAAATGAGGCGGCACCAGGAGGGTTCTTTGGTCTTTTTGTTGCAGAGAAGAGGTCAAGAACCATCAGATAAGAGAGAAACAATGCAGAGGAAATGAAGTGCTGGTTTGATGTGCCAATGTTACGATATTTGAATATTAAAACTAATAAAATGACCCTATTTCCCTCTTTAGTGAAGGAATTGCTGTCTAGCTCAGACCTAGCATGGCACGAGCTGTTCCAAGAAGCTTAGGATGACAATGGAAGGTAAAATTCAACATTCAGAGAAAACTGAGCCGAAAATAAATTGGGAGAAGACAGGAAAAAAACAGTGGAAAGAGCAATAGTTGCCCAGATTAGGGAAGCATAATGATGTGCTTTAATTGATTTTTCTAATTTTTATTTATGTACATTAGGAAACAAATGTGAAACTCTTTCTTAGCTCATTATTATCCTCTAAGCCAAATGTATTTCACAGCTGAATTACAGCAGAATATTGCACTTCGGTAAAGCCTGCAGCAACCATGTAAGAGGGAAAACTCACTGTTAATAACTAAAAATTTTGACCATTTAGGAGAGAATTAACAATAGATCCTTAATCAAGAACACAAGCTGATCACATTTATATTACTGTAACTAAAAATATTTTTGCCCTGAGGAAACATGCTGAGCTTTCAGTGCTGAACTTAAAACAACCTCTAAACCTACATAAATACATGTCCTACAATGTTTCTTTACATCTTAGTGAGTTTCTATTTGTTGCTCTCTGTTCACCAGAAAAATGATTCTTACAAATCCAACAGAAAGAAACAAGTATAGGTTACACTCAGAGCGTAACAGTCTATCAAAAGAATGATGAAGCCAAAATTTAATTTAATTGCTTGCTTCATTTAAAGTCTGCTGTCTCAAAAGAGAAACTTTCATGCTGTGGCAGATTGAAAAAGGTTTAAATTATTCAGTTTTTCACATTGCTCTTGCAGTATTTCCAGGTGCACATCAGAGGAAAGCTTTCAGTGCTACAGACAGCTTGCTGGCCTGTTTGACAATGTAAGAAAACAAAACAAAGCCAAAACTCCCTGGAATAATCCTCCCATCGTGTTTGCACTGCCACAGACATGATCAACAGCAAACAGCAAAAGCAAAACAGCAGAATGAGAACTACTGTTTCACAAGCACAATATTTAAAATACTTCATGCTTCTATAAATCAACAAAAACCACAAATGTCAAACTGCAAGATGCTTTCTAATAACAGGAATAAAAACTTCATAGAATCCCAGAATCACTGAGGTTGGAAAAGACCTCCCAGACCAACTCATGACCAATCCCCCACATTGTCACCAGCCCAGAAAACTGAGTCCATGCCCAGTTATTCCTCAGACACCTCCAGGGATGGAGACTCCAAATCTCCCTGGGCAGCTTCTTCCAATGCCTGACCACCCTTCCTGTGAAGAAATTCTTCCTGACTCTTATCCCTAGGAGAACATTAATCCAGCTGAAGCCTTTCAAGATAATTTTCAAACCCACACATGGCCAAAAAAACAGAAATTTTCCACTATTACTTTATGATCCCCAACCCCCTTCTCTAAAAAACCTCTTTCCAATCATGCAGCAGAATTCTGCCTCCTCTCCATGAACTAACACATCCCAGCTCCTGGCTGCAAACCTAAGCAGCCTTTCTGGATTCTGTTTGCTGGAATATTCAGTAATCATGTTAAAATACACCCATTAAGAAAGACAAACTACTTAGGATGTGGACTGTCCCTTGCTGAGCATTTGTGTGGTAATAATGCAACTGCACCTGGCCCCCTGTCACATTCACATTGAAACCATACCAAAATTTAATTTGCTCTCTTTTGCAAATTCATCAAAATCCCACAAAAATAAGGAGGTGGGAAAAAAAATATCTTGCAAAATATTTTAGGAAAATAAATGGAAGTAATTCTCTTCAATTCTCATTTAAATGTCTTTACATAATGCTGAAGCTGAACACTACAGCAGAAACAGGCATTCAAACCTGAAAACCAAAGTGATAACATACAAGTGAAAACAGGATCTAAGCAAGTCCAACCAAAAAAGGTATTAAGGATCCAAAATCAGATCATTTCACTATAGCACAGTTTAAATTCTAATAAAATCTATGTTAAAATACTTTGTTTGAGGGCACCACAAAAATAAAACTAGGACTGTATTTTGTTCAACACTTCTTTAATGGAAACTTTAAAAATATATAAAAACGGGCTACATTTGCTGCAGTACTTAAAACTGCATAACAATTAAGACCTTTTGTCTAACTAAAGAACCCTAATGCAAACATTGATAGACTTGCAGTTTTTTAAAGTAGAAGCATCATTTGAGTGAGGTGTGTGACTGTTGTGGGCCTTCCTCTTCCCCTTGGTGTCGAAGGCCAGAGGAATTTCAAACACCTCAGAAATAACAAAACCCCAGCTCTGAATCCTGCCTGAGATCAAGTTTGTGTTCACTGGGAGATTTTACATCACTCTTGAAAACAGAGTAGAAAAGGCTTTTTATAATGGAAACACTGATGGACCAAGAACCCCAGTCATGCTAAGAGCTGTCACTCCAATATTCTTTCCTTCATGTCATACTGAAAATTCCATTTTATTCTCCATTTGTCATCCTTCTCTGGAAAGACAGCCACTTCATTATAGAAATTAGGGGTTTTTTTTCTGCAGCCTACCTTCTAGTTTCAGACTTTTAGTTTTAATTCCTCATGTTCTCACTAATTCTGATCACTAATTTGCCTTTCCAGCTTTAGCTGGTGATTTTTTAGACAGAAGCTTCAGAAAGCTGAGCTGAAAAAACATTAATTCAGTGGCTTAACTGTATCACGAAAGTTTTATTTTTCAAGAGTATTATCCAAAGGGTATGAACTTTTTGAACACAAGTTTAATGAATTATGGTTAAAAACCCCATTACCTAAACTAATTAGTGCACAAACAACAGCTTGCTACAAATCATGTAAAATCAGAGTATTTCTCAGAGATCTTGACCAAGAACACAGGCAAGACCACTGGATACAACAGCCTCCAAAGAGAAAGTATAGATTGTTGCTCTGATACAGACAAAAGTCAAGTTTGAAAAAATATTTAGATTCTTCAAAAGTATCACTGTGTCCATCAATGGCATCTGCAGGGGAAACAAGACTGAATCCAGAACTACTTCTGCCTTTGTACAGATTGAGTCCTCAGCAGCAGAACTGTTCCTGGCTCACCAGAATTACAACGGTAGAAGGAATTCCAGGCAGAGGATCCAAACCCCTGGAGATGAGCTGCCAGGCCAGGGTGGATCTGGGGCCCAGGGCAGGGGATCCTGCCCAGTCTGAGCCCCCAGCTTCTGGAGAAAAGTCAGCACCACACAAGCTGCAAAAGCTAAGCTGGATAACTGCACCATATAAATCCAGGCCCAATTATTTTCTGTGTACCAACAGAAACCTGTAATGAACCTCTAAACAATTCCTGAACCACAGAGCTGTCCTGAATGAGACTGGGGAAATGCCATTCCAATACCACCTAGGCACTGCACACTCATCTACAGCACTGCTTTGCATGTGATGGGTGGCAAAAAGCTGAAGGATATCTACAAAATTTAATATTAATGTTTTGGGGCACAGAGGAAAAATCATGGATGTCTGCTTACCTGCATCAGATGCCGTGAGTGTCTGCAAGGCTCAACTTACAGAAAGAAAACTTATTTATCACAAATCTTTAAAAGGAATCAGTCTCTGACATCCGCTTTCTCAGAGGTTTAATTTCAAGAAGCATCAGCTCACATCAACTTTCATGAAAATACCACAGAATCCATCATTTCCTAACTGCTAAGTAACAGCAACGCTCAGGAGAGTCAAATGTGCTCTAAGGCAAGAGCAAATACCCATCAGAACTGCCATGAAAGAAAAAAGGAAAAGGCCAGCTAATGAGTACACAACATGCAGCTGCTGCACAAGTGACAGGGAGAAGGTGGGGAAGTGAGAGGGACAACAAAAAGCTCATGCTAATTAAGCAAACACATGACAAAAGCAAAAACCTGCACTAGTTGGGTGTGGTTATTTCATGATTAAATGCTAAATAATGATAAGTATTTGGCAGAAAAACAGGCTGTGTGAGAACACAGAATTTACAGTTACACTACAGCAGCTTTCGGTTTCTCAAGGTTAGCAGGTTCATTAAATCAGTGATTTGATAGAGGTGGATTTTTCTTTTTTTGTAATTCAGTATTACGTAAGACAGAATTGTCTTGTCCCAATACAGAGTCAAAGCCAAAGGTCCTCCTGAACATGCATTGTATGAAAATGAAAACCAGGGACTTTGGGTTATGAAAAGAAGCCATATGACTAAAAAGTGAATCCATTTTCCAAAACGCCCACACAGACAAGAGCTTCTGATGAGAAAAATGATCTCTGCAAAGCTAAATCACACAGATTATTTCCATGAAAAGTTAGAATCATGCAGATTATATGATATTTATTGTGCTGGGATTAAAAAACCCACAATTTTTAATATTATTACAGTATGATTAATTACTTGATTGTTCAATGCAAATTATGTAAATATCAGTAATTATTTAATTGAATAATTGTCTTCTTTTAGCATTCACATAGGCAATGATGTTTGCTTAGTTTTCCCAGGATTGTGTCTCTCCTGCTGCTGGTAAGTTTTGGGTACCTTTAAAATGAGGTGCAACCACCTGTGTGTGCCAGCAAAGCAGTTGTGGCTTACCTTGGCACTGGAATCCTTGCTTCCCAAATCCCCTGCAGAAAGAAGGAAAAAAACTGCATTAGTATGTTTGGTTTTAATTTCTACTCAATGATCTCTCAAAACATAAAAATAGCTTCATATTAAATTACTTCAGGTTTTGCTACGACAGCAACAGATTTTCAAATACACAACACAGACCAGCCCACCCATTTCAAAGCAGAGAACAATAGCTGTCACCAGCTATGTAATTTCAGCTTCTGGCAACAATTTTTTTATTATTATTATTTTACAAGCTATTTTGGATCTACAATTATCATCATCTGTGATTGCTGTATAATATTTCAACTCGTTTAATGCCACATGTATACTTAACAGCCACGTAAAATATTCCAAGTTCCAGCAAAGGCACATAAAACAAACCAGACTTGGGGTTTTATCCAAATTTTGGGATTACAAACTGCTGTTGTGAGGCTCAGCTAGAGTCCAGTCGTTTGCTGTATGGAAAGCAGGCAGGTGAAAAGTTTTGCTTGTTTCAACATAAACGAGAAGCCAGGCCCCTGATTTTCATACTGATTATTCTCCAGCTTCCTTGCTCCATTTCCATAACGAAATACAAATGTGTGTGTAACACTTCTGCAGTGAATACAGTAACAGCAGTATCCAGAGTTCCAACACATTTTATACCTCTGGCAAACTCCACTGCTGTGGATTTATTTGTTTATCTTTAAGCATCTAACATTCTCTTCCCACAAAAATAACTGTTTTGAGTATCCTGCCTATAAACATTTCTCTGCCTTTTTCTTTGCAGCCTGTTTTTCATCTGGAGAGCTGGAGCTGCTCACACTCAATCACAAATAGACAAAAGCCATGAGCTGGAGAAGCTGCGTGCAATTAACAACACGCGGCTTAATTAGCAACTTTACAGAAATGGTTTCTTAAAAAAAAAATCAACAATTTCTCCACTTTCTTATTTATTTATTTATGGAAGAGACAAAACCTTCAGTGCACTGTTCCTTCAGGTGGAAGCTGAAATGACACAGAGCATTTCTCTACATTTCTCTGCACAAGTCACTACTTCTTGTTATTATAAGCAAACCTGAACTAGGAAAACAAGGAGAAAAATCAAATTATTTGTTTACTTGGCATCACATGTCAAGTGATGTCACACATCATATTGTCATTCTGATGCTGTTACCACTCATTTTCACAAAACTCAAAAGCTGGAAGTATGGAAATGCAATCCCAGAAAAGCTGATGGCAGGACTAAGAACATGAAACAGACTTGAGATAATTTTCAATCCTTTGAAGCAAACTTATTTACAAATACTCCCTTTTTATCTACTCCAGAAAAATGGCTGTTCCTCAGTGTCTGAGCTGAATCCCTGTAGAGCAGCAGCCCATCCCATTCCCCGAGCAGTTGCAACTAATTTTTAAGAAAAAAGTCTTTTAAAAATGTATCAACACTCCAGAACCAAAGCGGAGAGGTGAAAGTTGCTGAAGAGGATAAGGAAGCACTAAACTATTTTTGTAAATATTACCTGATGAAACGTAATCTAAGGAAAAGAATCTATTTATGTAGTTCATTGAAAGGTTGTGTTTACAGTTCTTTATCCCTTCAAATATTAACTGACACGTGTCGTTTTGGAAACACTTTCAATAGTGCTCGATGGTTGTTTGAGAGCGGCCCATCTCCAAATCAGAAAACGAAACAAGTTTTCGAGGTGTCAGATGCTCTTCCAAGGAATGTGAAGAGCTTCCCCAGGCTCAGTGAGCACGACAAGACAAGAGCACAGTCGCTCTTGCCACCTGTCAGCCACAGGATACCCTTTCAATTCCAAATCCACCCTGTCATTCCTGACAGAGCTCTGCTTTGTCTTATAATTGTGCTGCTTGTGTGCACAAACACCGCTCGGCATTAACCCTGCAGCGGTTTTTCACACCTCCCAACTCATTCTGGTTTAATTTAACTTTGAAGCAGTTTCTGAAGGTCTCTCACTTTTACCATACTCAACTCCACTTTTTCTTTTTAAAAAAAAAAAAAAAACAACTCAGAAATTTGACTTGTTTCTCCTGCAGTCTACCATGTCCACTTTCCTTCCTTACTCTGCGAATATACTTCAATCATTTCTGGCACAAGCGCAGCCTTTGCTTCAGCATGCAAGCAGAGGAAAACTGACGGAGGAAGGAAAAGGTCGGTGTCCAGACACATAAACACACATAAAATGAGCGAGAAGCGTGCCACGGACACAGAGCCAGCTGCATGCAGACCCTTTCACAACTTTGGCCAAAATAAATCACAGCTCTCGCTTTCGGCACCCAGAGCTGCAGTGCAAACTTGAGCAGCGGAGCAGGGCTGGAGCGAGGTGAAGGAGGGGAATCCCGAGCTGTTTGTGCTGCACGGTCCCTGCAGGGACAGGAGCCCCGGGGCTCTCACGGCTCCTGCCGAGCCCGAGCCGGGGCCGGGGCCGCCGCTCCTGGCACGGGGCGCGGAACGGCCCGGCCTGCGCGGAGCTGCCGCCCTGCCCCGGCACGGCACCAACACATGGGTGTATTTTTCCCTACCAGCTTAGCAATGAGCGTGTTGGTAGGGAGTTTTCCTGCCCTCTCGCGCAGCAACCCTCCTCTCACAAAAACCACCCCTCCCTTTCCTCGGCGTGGAGCGGAGCAGCGGTGTCACGGTGCCTGCCCGGCCTCGCTGTCCGCCCTCGGCGGCAGGAGGGAGCAGGGCAGGCGCTGACCGGGAGTTAAGGCTGGGTGACCCAAGTTCTGCCACCCAGCAAACGCCCCGGTGTGACAGGGACACGCTCCGTCCCAGCGCGGCTGTGCCCCCAGCCCCGCCGAGCAGAACCCGGGGACAAGGGATGAGAAACACAGCTCTGGACCATGCGGGAAGCGATGGCCCCAGCGCGGGGCTCCACACCCTGCTGGTCTCTGCGACCCTCCGAGCGCCAGCAAGTTTGGGGGCTTCCCTGCCCGGAAAGCGGGGTGCGCCCAGCCCCGGCCCCCCCCCGAGCAGCGGCAGCCGCACACAGCCCTTCGGGAGGGGGATGCGACAGCGCCGGGGCAGCGAGGTGACACGAGGGGGTCACCCCCAGCGGGGTCACCTGCGCGGCCCCGGCGAGAGCGGCGGCACCGGGACCCGGCTGCCCGGGGACGCGGCGGGTGGGCGGGGAAGGGAAGGCAGGGCAGGGACGGCGGCTCACCGGAGCCGGGGCTGCCCGGAGCGGGGAATCCCCCGCGGCGGAGCGGGCCCGGGCGGCGGCGGGCGCGGGGGGGACGCGCGCCCCGGGCTCTCACCAGATGAAGTCGGTGCAGTGGCTGCAGAAGGTGGGCTGCTTGAAGAAGCGCGCGATGAATTTGTGCTCCTTCACCTCGTGCACGTTCTTCTGCCTCAGGGCGCCCTTGCGAGCGAAGCGCCGCGCCGCCTCCGGGTCGGCGCCGGGCTCGGAGCCCGGGAACACGTCGGCCATAGCGCCTCCTCCCCACCCCCCGCCGCTCCGGGAGTCGCCGCCCCGACGTCCGCCCCGTCCGGCGGCCGCCGAGTCTCTGGCAACGGCGGCGCTGGGCGCTGCCTCCCGCTCCCAGCCTGACGTCGGAGCGGAGGAGGATCCCGAGCCCTCTCGCCGGCTGCTCCGCCCGCGGCTGAGCGAGCGAGCCCCCGGCCGGGGCGGGGCGGGCGCGGGGCCGCCCCCGCCTGGGAGCGCCGGGGGAGAACGGGGGGGGCGGCAGCACCTGCTGGCCCTCGTCAGCTCTCGCGCAACGCACCGGGGCTCTCTCTCACACACACTCACCGGGGGTCTCCCACACGCACCGGGGGTCTCACACACCGGCTCTCCCCGCACACCAGCTCCCCCCAAAACGCACCGGTTCCACCGTCGCACACACCGGTTCCCCCCTCTCTTTCTCCCTCTCTCACATTCACCTACACAGGCTTCCCTCACACACACGCACACACAAAAGCTCCCCTCACTCTCTCTCACACGCGCACGCTCAGAGGTTCCCTTAAAACGCACGCACACAGAATCTCCCCTCTCAGTTTCTCTCCCTCACGCCCTCACAGGCAGAGGTTCCCTTGTCACGCACAGACAGGAGATCCCCTCGCGCACACACACGCAGAGAAGTCCCCTCTCACTTTCTCTCTCTCACCCACAGAGGTTTTTCCCCTCGCAGCCCTGCACACAGACCGGCTCCTCTCACCCCTCGCCAGCTCCCTCCGTGCCCACACAGACGCAGGAGCCCCTTCCCTCTCCCTCACACACGGCAGCTGCCTCCCCTCACGCACTCACACCCCGCAGGCAGATCACACACCGACAGAGCTTCCCCGGTGTCGGCCATGGAAACCCACACCTTCCCTCCCTCCAGCTCCCTGCCCCCGGCCCGGCAGCACAGGACCGTGACCTGCATCCCTGCTTCCACCACTGCCACAAAGGCACAGCCGCCGCCGTGTCACAAAGCACGGGGAGCCTGCACCCCGCCGCTCTCGGCCGCCTTCGCCACAGGCGCTTCCTGCACCCACCCCGAGAATCGTTATCCCTGCACCACAACAAACGAAGGGCAGCCATACGCTCCTCTCCACACACCTTTCCCCTTCCTGCCGCTCTCAAACGCACCCACAGACGTGAACGCTGTCGGGGGCCGCACTGAACAGCCGTGCATCACACAGGACCACAGGATGTCCTGCCCCACTGCACTGAGCCATGTATCTTATGTAAATACCCCTCAGTATTTCTTATTTCCATACAAATGTCCTAAAAAAAAAAAGTGTAGGAAACATTCACCAAGTCTCTTCCATTAATTAGGGCATTCAGCACATACACATCAGATCTTGGTTTTATGTCATCAAGTATTCCATAAAATAATAGACCTGTTCATCTTCATTTACTTACATTAGACACAAAATATTCCCAAAGCCCTGGATACAGAAACATCTGCCTATGGCATCCTCTCATATTAATACACTCAGAAAAATCATGACTGTGCTAACGTAAAACCACAATATATACATAAAGTGAAGAAACCAAGTATTAATCATATTGTTTTTAATCAATGTTATTCCCGTGGTTACTAATTTACACATATGGGAAATAAATGCATATTAAAAATTCTATTCCAGTATATCTATGCACTCGTCTATCTGTGTAAGCATGTGTAAGATGTTTTATTTCACAAGAATGAAGGCCAGCTAATTAACTGAAATTAAGTTTTATTTGCTGATGGGAGAAGTGCACATGGACACTTAGCACAGAACGGAAATAACTTGCTACATGCTATCTTAATTTAAAAGCCTCAGTTTCTGGGTGCTACTTGGCAGAACTGGAACGTCCGTGGCATTTCACCAAACACCCAATGACAGGGATGGCCCCGCTTTTCTCTAAACTTAGAGAATCACACCAGATGCCCTAGAAACTGTTGCCATATGCCCTTGCTTCATGGATTTTATTTTGTGAGCAACTACTTCCAAATTCAATGTGAAATCCAATGAAATATAAAGATTTTTAATTTGGTCTCCACCTATTCTGCACATGTTTCAAATCTCTTCTTCCTCTTCAGGAGGAATAGATTTTTCTTGCTTTAATCAACTTATGCCAAAACATGAGGAGCACCAAGAAACATTTTGTACTCTTGTTAAGGGTTCTATCAAGAAACATGAAACACATTTATTTCCATTCCTTTTGTGCTATATCACAAACACAGCCACCAAAACTGGGGAATCTGGAACAGACACAAGTTGGATTACATGGGGTTTGGGGCAATCTGCGTATTTTGTTGTTCCTTAAAATCTCACAGACCTGCTGAATCATTTTGGATTCCAGTTTCTTTCCTGCCAGTGACTCTGGACCAGATTTATTCACTGAAACATTGGCGAGTGCGCCAGGCTCATGTCAGGCCCCTGGGAGGAGCCAAATGGCTCCAGTCGTGGCACTACAGGATCACATTAGGATTGCTTTACTGTCTCTCTCTGGAAAGCATCTCCTTCATCTCAAACCTAGCAATTATTTGTATGTTGTGACTAGACACACTAGGCAAAGAAAAACTCTGTTATGTGTGCCCAGACAATCAGGTAAACCTTTCTAACACATCCTTGCCCTACTGTATTTGACACACAACCCCTTTGACTGCTGCAGTTTGGACACACAGAACTTACACTGTGCTTTTATTATATTTATCTTCAGTATCAGGCTTTGTCATCATGACAGGCCATTCTTACGGTGATTCTATAGGGGCATGGTACGTTCCACTCCCAGACAACTTTGAGATGTGTTGTTGTGACACCAGCTCCTTTTGCTGGGAGGTTTTTAATTGCCTGGACACTAATTTTTCCTACTCTGCACTCAGGTCTTGTGGGTGATACAGGAACTCATCCCTCCTTTGCAAATAACTGGAGGAAAGGCGTCTGCCACCTCTTCCTGAGTGAGCACATTCCCCCAGCAGCTCATGACTTGCTTTTCTGCCCAGGGGAGTGTTTGCAATTCGCTTCTGGTTCAGGCCATCTGGACAAGGAGTCAGCATTTTCACTGTTTGTGTTCAGGCATATAAATGGTCATTAAATCAGAGCCCCAGCTTTTCCAATCTCCTGGCCAGCAGCTTCAGAACTCCTGACTCCAAAGTACCATTTATGGGGTCTTCTCATAGCAAATTTGCTTCTTTATGACTATTTGGATAATATCCTAGAGACTGTCCCTGATAGAAGTTCCCATTGGATGATTTATGAGGTTTTTTTTTCTCTGAAGAATTTGATTATTGCTGTAACAAGCACTACTTCTGAAGTTCTTTCTATATTTTCATCAATACCACCCTAGGTCTCTAAGTGCATCTGGGTTCATTTTGAAAGATGTTTCTCCTGAAATGTCTTTGCTTTTACTAATCTGCTGGAACAGCAATGCACTGTCTGTATCACTTTTTAATCAAAAAGCAATAAAAAAGGAAACGTATTCAGGCTCTGTTCTGCCTCAGATCCATTCAAAGAGAGCTGAGGAGAACACCTCCATCAACTGTTTTGGCAACTGTGACTGTTTTATTATTTCCTGCTTCTGAGAAATACTCAATGAACAGGAATCACTTCCTGCTGGAGGCCTATAAGGAAGTTCATAAGCCAATTCCTCCTCACATTTCAAAGCAAATCACAGCCACTTCCCTCTCCAGGGAGTCAGGAGCACAAGAGTCTATTTTCCAAAGCCCTTTTAGGAAGGATGATCTGATCATTGCATCACTGCTGCCTAAAAATTATTTGCTTCACCCAATCTCATCTTCCAAAGGAATTTCCACAGAGCCAGCTCATGAGACATCTCCACCAGCAACTATTGGGGGATAATTACTTGCCATAATTAGGTCAAAGCCAGTTATTTATTTCCACTAATTCATGGACTTCATGGCATAAACTATGAAACCAGGTTTTCCTAATTTATTTTTCCATGCAATATAAACTTTTTTGTCTCTCTTTGTCTAAAATCACCCATCAAGTTGAATGTTGAAACTCCCATTCTTAAGTTTGTCATGTTTTAGCCAGTCTGGTTTTTCAGATCCTGCTACAAATTCATTCACAAGGAAAAAAAAAAAGAAAAAAAAGCAAAAAAAAAAAGCGCCTGTTTATTGTTCTTAGCCCTGCTTTGGCAACAATGTACCTTAAATGTTTTCAAAAAATAGAAAAAGGTAGGCTGTGGTAACATAAATAGATACATTTCTGTAAGAAGCTGTCTTTTACCCCAGTGGTGAGGAGATGGAAATAATTTTCTCTCAGCATTGGTTTCTGCACCTTTCTGTGTCTTTTAGCATCTGTGTTTGGAGTGTCCACAGCTTTATCCCTGTCTCTGCAATTACACTGGTCCTTCTCTCTCTGCCCTTTTCCCCCTCAAAGTTCCTCAGAGTGCAGGTTGGGAAGCCCTGGGTCACGAGACAGGTTTTATTATTAAATTATTCCATGTGACAGACAGCTTGTTTACACAGGCCAGTACTGCATTGAAACACAGAGAAAAAGAACATTAAGTACAGAGGCAAAAAAAAGTCCTATGAGAGATGAAATGTCACAGAAAGCGTATTCCTGAAAAAATTCTGGGGAAAAGAAAAACAGTATTTATTATAATTAATCATTTCTCAGGGATGAAATTGCAGTCCATCAATATGTCCTAATCAGGATAATCCTCCTTCCCATTCTGACAGATAAATGATGCCATTATTTCAACTTCAGTTTCCTTGAAAGCCTTGCAAAACCCATTCCTCATGCAGATAGCTTGTACATTATCCTCCCAGCAGCTCTCCATAGAATTGGAAATAAATGGCTGATCATATACAGAACATTGGGTGTAAAATAGGTTTTTTATATCAGAGTTATCAGAATACTGAGTGACAACCCATTGCTTTCTTTTCTCATATCTCAGGAGTATGAGGAGCGTGATAAAATCTCTTCTAGTTATAGAGCTGAATCAGATACTGTTACACTCCGAAGAGTGATGGGGTCCTTTGGGAAGTTTCCTGGATTTTGTCGCTTTCCAGATTGTACAAACAAAAATTTCTGCCTCAGCTGGAGTATTTGCTGTCATTGTTGTTTTGCTGATTTTGTCCTTCCCACCAGCAATCACTGGAAAAATTCTGAATATCTCTTCCAAAAAGGAATTCACACTCTTTTGAGTGCATCAGAACAATTCTCTTGTGTATCAAACTTTCAGTCTTCAACTGTACACACAAAAAAGGCAGAAAGACTGAGACTTTGAAATACAAACAAAGCACTCAAACCATGTGGAAAAAACAAACTGCTCTTGTACCAGCTAAACAAGGGAGCCTCTGTGATTTATTTAGAGGAACATGGGGCATAGGTTTGTAAGGAACAAAGTAGGTGGATTTGGCCAGGGCCAGCTGACCCCTGGAATTCCTTGCCCAGAAGAACCAAACACACGGGACCAGCGCTGGTGGAGGGTGTGAGCATGGGCTCAGGGCAGTGGGCTGGCTTGGGACAGACAGAAATTGGATGTCACAGGTCAAACACAGCCCACAGCTGGCTCAGAAAGTTCCCTGAATGGAAAATGCTCAGAAAGTCAGAGAATCTCTAGAGGAAGTATTATGCTCGCCTTCCTCACTTCTCCTCAGCACCTGTCAGGGACAAAGCACTGGGTGGGTTTGGTGGGCCCTGCCTGAGCCACCACCTCCATCACCATCTCTAGGACCTTCTTTTTTTTCTTTAATTAAAAAAAATTTACACTTACACTGCCAGCTGACAAAAATTGCTCTCAAAAACCTATTTTTTCCCCAGTGTTTGCATTAAAGGGTAAACTGTACCTGGAGGGTTTAAATTTGCAGATCAAGGCCCTCTGTAGGTGCATCTAGAGGTGACGCATTGACAAGCAGAATATGCCACTGTCCTGAAATCTTCTCCTGGCACTCTTTTGGAATCTCCAAAGGGCTTTTCTGACGTTAAACTGCTACAAAGAGTAAATGACTTTGTACTGCTGCATTGCTGGGAAACATCAGCTCCAGAATATCAGTCTGAGAAGCAGCAGAGAGCTCCTGGCAGAGCAGGATGACACCGATTGTTTATGGGGGTGAGCACAGGCTCAGGGAATGCCAGTGTCACTGAGGCTGGAAAAGCCCTCCAAGACCCTCAAGTCCAACCTGTGACTGATCCTCACCTTGCTCCCAGCCCAGAGCACTTGTCCAGGCATTCCTTGGACACCTCCAGGGATGGGGACTCCAGACCTCCCTTTGCAGCCCCCTCCAATTCCTAAGCACCCTTTCCATGAAGAATTTTTCCCTGATGTCCAACCTGAACTTCCCCTGTTTGAGGCTGTGCTTTGTCTTCACTGGCACTGAAGTCATAGTGAGATTTTCCACCATTTCAATGTAAGCAGAAAGGTGTGGGCTATTTTATTTACCATATTCCCACAAATCTTCAATTGAAAGGGATGATTATTTTCAAGAGTAGAATTTTGCCTTGTGGAGATGAATTGTAAATAGTTATTATGTATATCATACTTCAGCTTATTATTTCTGACAGGTCAATAGCATTTATCACAGACAGAAGAAATAGTAACCTTCATGTTGCATTTTGTTTATTCCAGAGAATAAATGTAAGAGAAAAACAAACTTGTATCAGCTGGAATATTCAGGATATTCACTTCTTTTCCTGTGCCACCATTCTATTATGACATGTTGACGCAGGGAAAGCAGAATACCATTTCCAATGGTAAGATTTCCAATTATACCACGTCCGTCTGTGCTCTGCACAAGTGTTTACACTCCTGGAAACACTAATAATTGAAATGACAAGAGTTTGGCTGGACAAACACAGCTTTAAAACATTTGTTTAATTTAGAAGGACTGAGAAGTGACAACACTGACGCACAAAACAAGCTAACATTAATTTCAAAAAAACATTTCCAAAGTCCAGAGTGGTGAAAAATGAAGTGTGGAAAACCTCTGTGCCACAGGAAAGGAAGGCGAGGAAGGATTCTGTTTGTCAGTATTGAGCATTCATTCAACTCCCCACTAGAATTTACATTTAAGGAAAAAAAAAAAAGCAGAAATAGTCCTTTAATGACAGTGGAGACTATTTTTGGTCTTTTAATACAGTATTGAGGATTAAAGACTGGAAAGATTATCAGACTAATACATATCATAACAAGGGAACATCTCCTCAGGCTGCCCTAAGTCACTCTCATGCTGCCCTTCAGGTTCACAAGCTATTGTGACCTCAGCAGACTAAAATTTCTATCTAGATGTAAATAAAATTATTGATTATTTACAGATTATTTATGGATTTTAACATGAATTGCATTTAAAATAGTTTTCTTCCAGAAAATGTAATTTTAAAAATCAAACATCTCACCCACAACGCTATTAAGAAAAAAGAAAGACAAGTCAGGGCATTCCATATGAAAGTGGCTTTTATTTCAAATGTGTTGTGCCTGTGACACAAGAGCTGGGCAGCTTGGTTTAAGGTTTAGAACAGTGGTTTAATGAACATGTACAGAAGAATAATGCTACTTAACTTGACTATAGCCTGCTAACCGTGGAAAAAAATGTCTTTATCATTAATGACCACATAATTAGATGACATGAGGGAGAAAAATGAGATTTTTTTCTTGGAGCTAATAACAAAAAAAAGAAACAAAATACGTAGCAAACATACTTGTGCTTTCTGTGCATTTTCAACTTCTGTAATAAATATTCTTCACTTTGTAAAGTGCTCATGATCTGTTCTTTCCAAAACATCTGGACATCTTTTCCTTTCAAAACTTGAATTTACTAGAATGTCACTGATATCAGTCCTGGAAACGCTGGAACGATTGCAATTTTATTTCGTTCCTGTTGCCAAAATGCTGGCAGCATCATTCTGTCTTCCTGGGCAATGAAAAAAATCTCAATGTGCAATGAATAGAGGAAAAACGACCTCTGATATTTATTTTTGTTATTTTTACAGAAGGTTACAAAATAAATGCAAAACTCCAAGACGAGCCTGGCTTGCTGATGGTGCAGATTACACCACCAGAATCAGAAGTTTTAGAGATACACACTCATGTGGAGATTGTCAAAGCAGCTGAGTCGAAGATTTCCAGATTGTCAAAGCCTTCTGGAAACCACAAGACAGAACTGCATCTTCTGAAGAAACCAACACACCAAAAATGTACTTTAATAAAGTGAGCACTTTTAAAAGCATGGCCCTCATTTCGTTGTCCAAATAGGATTTGAGCCCTTCAGAAAATCTGATTCCAGTTATTGATACCAGCCCTTCCAAAATCTGCTTCCTCTTAGGAAAGCTTCCCCCTGGATTTATTGCTGTAGATTAGAGGCTGGCATAAAGGGAAATTAGTTTATTGAGATCTTCCTAATGGTCCCCAGCACAAAAGAAGCATCCCTGTGGTAGAGCACAAATCTGTAACAGGATCCAGACACAGAATAATGCCACGAGCATCAGGCCCAGCCTCACCTCAGAGGTGAAGGAGAAGCTTCAACAGGAGCACAATGTTTCTAGAAAAATTCTTGGCTCACAACAAACCTGTGGCATTAGCTCTAAACTCACCCACTTGTGTTTAAATATTCAAGAGCACTCTTAAATACCAACTCGTAAAAGTCAATGGTCTTCCCTCTGGATCCAACATTTCATGGAGTTTTCAGTTCTGAGATTGTGTTTTTAAATATTTCAGGCTTGTCAGTCAGCAGTGAAATGAGGAATCTCCCTCTTAGGAGTAACTTGCTAAGAATACAAGCATATATATGTTTAAAAATAGGAAACTAGATACAAATGGATAAAAACATATAAAATCTATTTTATTTTATATGTTATACAACACATTCAATATCTGTTCTATATTATGTATTAAAAAAATATATAAGAAAAAAACTCAGCCAACTTTTTGTGTAGATTAATTAAGATCTGGGAGAAATAAACCCTAATCTTTTAGGGTTGTTTTTTGCACATAAACTTATTCAAATCACATCCTAAAACACTGATAAAATCCCATTAAAAAAAAGCCTCAAATGAAACCAGTGACAAGACTAGGACGGGCGTGGAAAGGGTTTGGGTTGGACCATAAGGGAGATCAGTATCCACTTTTTGATTACTGCACAGGAACTGAGTTACAAGAAGGTAGATTTAATCATCTGGAACGCTCTGGACTCATGCCCAGGGAGAGCTTCCCAGCAGATCTCCGTGGTTCCCACAGATCCCAGGATCTCTCTGCATCGGGGCTGTCTATCGAGTGGAAGTCTCTGACCGGGCATCGATCACACCCTGTTTGCTGGAGGTTTTAACGTGGATGAATATCCCAAACAGCTTCTCCATGGCTGATCCTCTTATCCTGCACTTGGGAAAGCCACAGAGGGGCAGGAAATAAATCCGATGTTTGCTGGGCTCTGGGATAGCACCGTGGCACCGCGCCAGGGGAGGGCCGGACAGAAATCCTCCCTCGGGGTCACGACAGGGTGAGCCTGGCCAGGATTCTCTGCCGGAGCACAGGGTGGGAAAATGATAATGACAGTTTGATGTACTCAGTGTGTAAAGTGCTTTCCTGCAGCACAGAGTGCTCCTTGGAGAACCTGCAGCAGATCCTGACCACGCCTGACCTCTCTCCAGCTTGTAAACAAGATGACAACCACAGGCAATACACACACATATATATATAAAGTAATAAAAAAATTAGGTCAGATGCTGCTGTCACAGAAATCTGTGTAATAGAAAGTGGAAGAATAATGATGAAGAGAATCTTGAAAGCTTTGCTGCAAGCTTGCTGGGAGAAGAGAAGCAATTTGTCTTGAGCGTGGAGAGCACCCTGGCTCTGAGGCTTTTCTCTCTGATGGCTTCTCCCTGGAATGCACTGAGGGGAAGGCAAAAAGGTGCGACCAGCCAAAAAAAAAGGAGAGAAAGTCTGTCCTTTCACAGCCTCCATGCTGTGCTTTTACACTGGCATCTCAAAAGTTGTCCCTTGCAGATCTGCTCCCTGCAGATTCAAACTCTCACAGAGAATAATTTGCCCCCAAGGCTTCATAATTAGACATTCCTGAGGAAGAAATTTAACACAGGATTTTTTTAGACAGCATTTAGATAAATTTATCAGAGGAACAGACTGTTTCACAATATTTGGGTCACAGCAGAACTGTGAGAGAGATTCTCTGGGTTTTCTGTGCAGGAAATGAGAAGGCGGAGAGGAGGAAGGAGCTGTAAAATGCTCTCTGGTTTAGTACACTGTGAGTTTAATGTATGTGAAAACCAGAACACCTTCATGCCTCAGCAGGAGAATACAGGCCTGCTGTCACCTGAAACACTGGTTGGTGCCAGCCCTCTGACATCTCAGATTCACACAGGAATGGGGATTTTAATACCCACAGTGGATGCTTAAAGTGATTTAAGATCCAGGACTAAAATCATAATTGTTTTGCTAACTTCAGAAAAAAATTCAGGAACATAAGTGGTAATTAGGAATGCAATTCCTCCCTAAAGTTTGCTACTGAGTGAAAAAAAAAAAAAAAAAAAAAGAATTATATACTTGCTCTTCACTTTTTCTGTGACCAAGACATTCTGTCAGGTCAGTATCTGTTACTGAATATTTACCTCCAGTGTCAGAGAATCACTGAAAGGTTTGGGTTGGAAGGGAGGTTAAAGACCATCCTGTTCCAAGGCCCTGCTATGGGCAGGGACACCTTCCACTAGGCTGGGCAATATAAAAATATAAATTTATTTATTTATATATATATATATACACACACAATATTTCACCAGAAAATAATACCCTGCAAGTGGATCTTGGTTTCTGGCTGGCTGAACATGACAACCCAGTCACCAACAGGTGGAACAAAAGAAACAGTGGAAAAAAGCTGGAATCTGAGTATCTGATCCTTACAGGAGAAGGATGAGACTGCTGGTCTGATTGCAGGCCCAAAGGCAAGGATGGAAATCTGCAGCAAGCAGGGGCTGGCACACAGGAATGCTCTCAGGCCTCTCCTTAATATTCTTCCTCAGTGCTCCCAGTCAACACATTCCTGTTGATTTGAGAAACTTCTGCATCTTGACCTGGCTGTGTGGTGCATTTTGTGGCTGAAGAAAAGCCATAAAATCTTGAGAACCGAGGGCAGTGCAGACCCAGCCCTCGCTGTCTGGCAGGACACATCCCCAGCAAGTCCGTGGCAGGAGCAGAGTGACACACCCTATAATACCAGGAAAATGACAGCATCAAGCAGAGGAGTAGAACAACAGGCTGGAGGGAGGACAGAATCTGCCTCATTAGCTGGGAACCGTTACCTCACTGACTTTCAGTCTGCCTGGTTCTTGAAAACTTCCTGCATAATAACTCCAGGAGAGGCCAATTCCAGTCTGAAAGCCTTTGCTTATCTTATTATCTTGTGTCCTGATTATTATAATGTCTTTTCCTACTGTCCTGACAGCTCTGGTTGGTCAGGGTGTTAATGAATAATGCTGCTGCACAGATTGCTTTCATCATCAGTTTTCTTTTCTTTTTTTCCTCCTTTTTCATTTTTACCTTCACTTTCAAGGCCTTTTCTGGCTTATCCTCTTCCTCTCTCCTGTTCCCTGCAGAAACCCCTCTGATCAACCAGCAGTGCCAGTCTCCATCATATAATTGCTGCCTTTTCAAACATTCACTCTTGATCTCTGCTTTGCTGCCCTTTACATTTTAGCTGGGCAGCACCACTTGTGCAAAGGCAGTTTGTTCACATCCTCCTGCATGTTCCCCCTTCAGGCTGTGTTAGCACAACCCCAGGTAACAATGAGACTGCTGGGACACTGCTCTGGCTCACATCATGTTGGTTGATATTCTCTCAGAGTGTTCCTGCACTGCTTGCTCTGCTTGCAGCTGCCATTTCTTTCCTCAGGCTATGACATTTTCTGGACTAGAGACCACCACTCTGCTCTGTGTTTATGCAGTCTCTGATGAAACAAAATTCTGCAAGTGGATTGCAGAAGCTGTGATATTAAATAGCTCACATGTGAAAGGAGTGGGCTGGATTTGATGGAAAATCAGCTGATGTATATAATTGCACACAGTCACAGTGACAGCAAGAACTGGGTCGGTTTTGTTCATGCTGTGCCAAGGTGAATCCATATGGTAATAGTCACATTTTCATAGATTCATAGAATCAAAGAATCATGGCATCACAGAATGGCTTGGGTTGGAAGGGACCTTAAGGATCATCCCATCCCACCCCCAGCCATGGGCAGGGACACCTTCCACTGTCCAAGGGTGCTCCAAGCCCTGTCCAGCCTGGCCTGGGACACTTCCAGGGGCAGCCACAGCTGCTCTGGGCACCCTGTGCCAGCCCCTCCTCCCCATCACAGCCAGGAATTCCTTCTCAATATCCCATCCATCCCTGCCCTCTGGCAGTGGAGAGCCATTCCCTGTGTCCTGTCCCTCCATCCCTTGTCCCCTGCCCCTCTCCAGCTCTCCTGGAGCCCCTTTGGGCTCTGGAAGGGGCTCTGAGCTCTCCCTGGAGCCTTCTCTTCTCCAGGTGAGCAGCCTCAGCTCTCCCAGCCTGGCTCCAGACTCGTGATAAACTCAGTGTCCTTCTCCAGTCTCTGGAACATGCACAGTTATCTGTAACACGCTTTCAGATGTTTCTCATTGCAGAGCATGTTTTCAAGAAAAATCACAACATTGGCAGTCACTATGCACTTATATACATAAATATTCATTCCCCTGTCCCTGTCACAAGCATTTTAAGTCTCAGTTTTAAGAGCGGTAAAGTTTTCACACATAAAATCTACAGAAAATGAACGTGCAGGTAATTTAACTCTTTCCCCCCTGTTTTTTAGTACAGAAAACTGAAATTTCCCGTCCAAGGCAGAGCGCGTTGCGTCCCCTGCTGCGCCCGGGAGGAACTGCGAGTGAGCGACGCTGAGATGCCCCAAATTATTCCCATCCATTCCCGGTATTCTAAACACAGAAAAGGATAAAAATCCAAGTATCGGGCAGATCTAAGGAAAGATTTAAGCCAGAGGCAATAAAGAAGCGTGTCTTGAGGGGAAAAGCTACTTGTGAAAGAGGAGGAAAAAGCAGGCTGTGACAAATGGAAAAATAATCAGATGTAAATACAGAAAATGAAGTCAATTTTTTCTGTTGGTTTAGCAGAGGTACTTTGCCCTTCAGCACTGTGCATTTGGTAAATACTCTGAGCAGGACATTCACAGCGTTTTCTTTCTGAGAATAGCATGTTCCCAATTGTTTAATGTTGCGGCTAAAATTCATGTTTCAAATACAAACAGAGAAATTTCATAAAACAAAAACAAACTATTGGAGATCCCAGCAGTAAGAGCTTGACATAACCCAACTTCTCTCAGAGCTTCAAATGTCCCTCACTCCCCCTCACAGGCTGTGAGTCAGCAGGGGAGGAGGATACTTAGATTAGAAACACCAAACTGTGGAACAATCATTACACAAATGTTATTTTGGTTGCTCTTCAGATGCTCCTGCAGTTAAAATCTGCTAAATTAGGAGAACTGCAGTGATCAGTACCTCAGCTGATACCTGTCGAGTTCTGACTTGATGTCCCAAACTTGCAGCGCCACAGCAAGGTTTATGCCACCCAAAAATCTGATTTTTGACCCCCTTGTCACAAATAAGAAGAAGAATCATTGTTTAAGCCTTCCTGCAGTGCTGGCACTGAGCACTGTCTCTGCTGCTTTTGGTTATCTGGTAATTGGAAGACAACAGGAATTAGATCAAACAGGGCCCTGAAGCCTCAAATTTCAGACTAGATCATCATCTGTGTAAACTGGCATGAGCTTGGTACATCACTGGGGGCACACTGCAGTACCAATGTCACTCCAAAATGGATCATTTTGCCTTGAAATGATTTTGCTGTAACTATCAGGAGTCTTTGGTACACAGAACTGTCCATGCTCCAGTGATAAACACAAGCCACAGAGTGACAGGTTTTTTATTCAACCCAATTTTGCATTCCAAATATCCTCATCCTCTACAGATGCTGAGAATACTGTTTCCCCAACACCATTGGTCCCAACAGGAGATGCTCTGCAGAAACAACCAGAGAGGAGCCTGTGTGGGGCAGAAATTGCCATCTGAATTCCTGCATTATGCCCCAAAGGCAACATGTGATGGTTGTTTCAGCCTTTATTAGCAGCAACACAACGAAGCTTTTATCTTCTGTTTACTGGGATGGGAATAAACACAAAGAGTTAATGTGTAACCATCCTTTTGTGGGTTTTTAAGGGCAGAGCCCTGGCCCGGGGGGCACTCGGGACGTCGGGGACTGGCAGGGATGCAGCCCCTGGCACTGCTCGGGTGCCTTGTGGCCCTGGGCCACTGCGCTCTCGCGACCAAAGGTGAGTGTCTTCCACTTGCTAGTGACAATCCCATCCTGAGGTGGGAATGGGGGGAACTGGAGGAAAACAGCGGGATTTTAAAGCCTCTGGATAATCCTGGTCAAGTGTTTTGAACAGGGCTTTTCTCTCTTTTCGCTTTCCATCCTTTCCTCTGTCTCGCTCTGTGGTGAGGTGAGTGGCGGTGTACAACAACATGAAATGAAGGAAAGCAGAAGAAATGCTGACAGATGTTGTGAGGCCCAGGCTGCCTTGGTGCCGGGGGGAACTGTGTGTGCCAGGAATGAAGCTGCTCCATCCCTGCTCACCTGCTCACCCCTCCATGCCCGCACAGCTCCTGCCTCGCTTTTCTCCTCTGGGCACTGTCTCACGTCCCCTCTCCCTGTGTTTGCCGTTTGTTTCTCCATCCTGAGCTCCGTGTCCCTCTGTGCTCTCCCCTCGATGCCAGCAGGAGCCTCTCTCCATGTCCTCAGCAGGAGCTCAGGCTGCACCCTCCCTTCCTCCCTCGCTGTTCCCTCCTGTTCTCACCCTCTGGCTGATGAGTTGTTCCTGCTGTCACCGTGATAAAGCTGTTTGGGAAGCAGAGCTGTCTCATGGAGCAGAGGGTCTCCCCCAGTGAACAGAAAAATTAGGGAAAAAATGGAATTTAATTGCAAGAAAAAAATACCTGATTTCAGGCTGACTCCCACCAAACTGATTTGGATTAAAAATGAAAGGCATTTGTTTGCTTCTAAGTCCTTCTCACCCTGTTTTATCCAAGGATATTTACTGTAATTGACTTACTTTGTGCACCGCCTTCATCAATCTATTTTGAAGGAAAAGTAAATTTTTGTTTAAAAAGTGACACAAAATCTAACTGGGGCCATTGGTAGAGCTGCTGAGGAGAAGAAGAACACATTTTTTTTTCTGATTAATACTTATGGCAGCCATCAGCTGCCTCAGGAAGACAAAATGACAGCTCAGGGCAGGGAGATACTCTAACTCATACCACTAGAGAATCCTCTGCTTCAAGCTGAGAAATAAAAACAACTCCAATTTTCTACCCAATTTCTTGTCAACTCCTTTCCTCCAGTCTGTCCCAGGCCACCAGAAGTGCTGTTTGCCACACTTAATGTAGACAAAAAGGTGTATGAAGTGGGTGAGGAAGTGGAGTACACCTGCCGGCCCGGGTTCATGCCCAACAATGGGCAGAGGAAGTACACCTGCCTCCCGACGGGCAAGTGGGCCTTCAACACCCTGCTCTGCCTCCGTGAGTAGCCACAGCCTCTCCTGCTCCCGCAGTCACCCCTGAGAGGGACCGTTTGGAATCCGCGAGAGGAATCGGACGGATTTCAACAGATCTCTCTCCGGTGGTTCTTCCCTCACTCCATGGAAGACAGCAGGGTGTGCAAGAGGGGTGGTGATGGAAAGGATCTTCCCATCTGTGTCCCACAGCTGCCCTTCAGGCCCTGCTCCTGGATGGGGAGGGAGATTGGAGCTGGACAGGGTGAACCTCCACCTCCCCAGCCCAGCAGTGCTCGTTCTCTAACAGCATGTGCTGCTTGATAACCCCTGCATTCATTGCATCCCTCAGAGGCATTTTCATCATTTCATTGCAGAGAACTCACATTCCTCAGACAATCCAATGTTAAAAATATTTAATCCTTGTATATATCCAAAACTTGTATTTTGATAGACGCATAGAACAGCCAGACTTGTGGAGTGTAGTACATGGGAGTGGAGAAATGTGAAAGACACCAGGACGAACCTTTATGATCTACTTGTTCCCATTATAATGAAATTATTATTTCATGACTTATGAGTTAATAAGTTAATGAGTTAATTTAATTAATGAGTTAATTAAATATTTTTAAAAATATTTAATAAACAGCAAAGAGATGTCCCCCTCCTCCACCCCTGCAGAATGGGAAAATGGACTTCGAAGAGCTCCACTACCAGAGTAGTGTAACTTTTTCATGTGACCCAGGGTAAGTGTACCCTTCCTCATGCTGCTAAATAAACAACCTAAATCACATTGTAGGATCACCCACTGCCATACTGAAAGACAGAGAACATTGAAAACTGCACATAAAAATTCACCTATATTTCAGAAATCATTAAAAAAAAAGCCTTTCTGTTGATTCACCTCTGTTCAGTCTTGGCTATAACATTATGGAGCTTTGCTACTCCAGAAAAGTCTTACAAATATGGAAATCACCAAAATAGCAGAGATTTTATGCAAAAATTTATTCTGGATTGCTTTCCCCTGCTTTTCAAATCCGCTTATTACATCATGAGATGAAATCCTACAGCAGAGAGTAGATAATCTCCATCAAAGTTATGCTGCTGGGCTCTGAAGACTGGAAATTGTGTTTCTATGCCTTTCCAAGCTCAGTAAATAAAACATGAGGTTCATCCTAACTCACTTTTCCTCAGGGCTATTTGTTAGCTTTAGGAAAAAGGATGCATTTAAAAAAACAGTTACTGTAAATGCTGGGAAGAATTAGATAGTAACAGGTATTTAATTGTACTGCAGTAATTAATCACTGAACAGGGCTTACCTGAAAGGTTACAGGTGAGACACAGTCTAGAGCTCACTGAAAAGTGTCAACAGCCTCAACAACCTCCTTCTGTAAAAGAGGAGCAACACAGAAATAAAGAAATTCAACTATGATACCAAGTGTAGCAATGGGACTTGATTTGATTTCAGTAATTCTAATTTACTGGTTTTCAGCTGTGTGGTATTGAAATGCCAGACACGTGATGAATATTTCTTTAAAGCTCAGAGTAGATGTTAATGGTGTGAATACAGAGGATGGGAGAGAAGTATGTAATGTGCATATGGAAACTGAAATGTCTGGGATTAAAATATATTAATGCACCTTGGTGACTTAAATTCTTAAGAGTACTGAGTTCTTTTCAATATTTGATCCTAATTGCAATAATTAGCTGGGAACTTCTCCCAAAAAAACCATAACGTTTGCATTAGTAATCACAGATCAATATTTGCTATTTGCATACATACATAGTATTTATCAGTTGTAGAAATTAAGGTGTAAAATAGAATAGAAGGTTGAAACAACCAAACGTCTTGTTGTATCAAGCCTTCTGCCTGGGTCTTTGCAATATTTGGATATTAACAGTTTTTCAGATCTGATTCTAAACTTCCTTTGAGGCCAGGACTTGTTAAACTAGAGAAGGATTTCAGTGCGGGATTCTTCATTCTGTTTATGAGACATGAGAGATCTTTGATTGATCTCCCTGTTTTGATAGCCAGGTCTGTTTGTTTCCAGCTACAACCTCGTCGGGTCAAGAACGAGCCAGTGCATGGCAGATGGAAAGTGGACTGGAACTTTTCCACAGTGTAAACGTACGTGTTTCAATCAAAAAGAACTATGCTATCCTTATTCCTCTTCCAGAAATATTTCTTTCCACTGGTCAGAATTTTATATACTCTTATTCAAAAGTCTCCTCTAGTGCTGTGAAAAAGCTGGTTAGGAAAACTCAAGCAGAATGCTGCATATTTAGTTTTATATGTGTGGGTTTTAGAGAAATACAGTTTAAAGGTCTGAACAAAAGGTCGGGATCAGGGATGCTATTTACAGCTGGAGGTAAGATGCTTATCCACTCAAATTCCTCCTCCCTGTGTATAAAAAGAGGATATTGTCATGCCTTTGTACTTATGCAGGGTTTTGCTATAACCTATCCTGAAAAACACTTGACTGAAAAGCAGTAATACTGTCTGAAAAACCCAGCAAATCTCATGAATTCCATACTCTGAGGCCCCTGACACGTTTAATTTAAATTATGTTTTGTCAGCTATGATTCCATGTGGGCTCATTTAGTCATAAGAATGTTGCTCCTCTGATCCCACAATTATTTGATCTTTAAGCCTTAATTTTCTGAATTCTGTGCTTTTGTAGCGGTGACTTGTGCACCTCCCCCGCTTCCGGAATTTGGAGTCCTCTCTTACCGTCGCCTAAATCCTGGGAACGTCTCTCATTTCCTGGACACAATCCTGTTTGAATGTGTCCCTCCTCTCGCCCTGATTGGGAATGAGACAGCCACCTGCATGGCCAATGGCAACTGGAGCAGCATTCCAGTGTGCAAGGGTGAGTGATTTACTTTTATCCACGCCAAAAAATATTCCTGAGAATTGCATACACAAAATTAAATGAACAACAATATTTAAATTTTTTTTTACAAGTGTAGTTGCAAACATACAGCACAATTATTCTGCAGCTGAATTCTGCAATCATTCAGGCTCGTGGATCAAGGGGATTGCTAACCCATGGCATATAACATGGGATTAACAAAATATTTGCTGCAGGTGTAAAGGTTATATAAACAAACCCTGCTAAACATGGTGCACAGTGAGGAACCTGAGCCTGGCCTCCAGTGTGGCCAACATTTGATTCTAAGTGCTCAGATTCACCTCAGAAAAAGCCAACCTCACTCTCGGTCCTGAAAACTTCCCTGCTTTTTGTTGCTATACCATGCTTAAGTCATGTTATAACTGCAGATTGCAATAGATGTGTATTTAAAACAAGTAATGTTTGTTTATTTATTTGTTGTGGGTTTTAAGCTGTCTTTCCCCTGGTTGTGCTTTCCTGTGAAAGAGGCTGCAATGAACCATCATGAATGTTTTTTATACATTTTCAGGTTTACAGTTTTTTTTTTTTTTACCTGTGACACTGATAAAGCTTTGGGTTTGGTTTTGTCCCCCAGTTGTTACCTGCCCCACTCCAACAGGAATAGAGAATGGGTTCATAGAGTTTGCAGTGCGCAGGACATACCACTACAATGAAAGTGTCAGCTTTGGCTGCCAGGATGGCTATGTGATGGAGGGATCCAAACATTCCCGCTGTGAGAACACTGGAAACTGGTCCACAAAGCCAGCCTGTAGAGGTGAGCACAGCCCAGCCCTCAGAAACCAGGAATCAAATGCAACTCTTCCACCAGACCGCTGCTCTGACTGTAGAGTTGTCACTGCTCCGTGCAAGAGCTGTGCTCAAAAGGAAGCCAAAAATGGAATTGCAAGACCCTGATAATCTAAGACCACTCCCAACACTGAATGTTGTATGACATGATGTATCTAGCTTGACTTCAATCATCAGCCATGTAACTTTATTCTGTCTGAGTATTTCCTCTCCTCTTCCTATTTCATGTCATTAGAAATTACACTGACGATGGATTTTTAATGAAAACTTTTGACCCTATGCTTCAGGGTCTGAATTTCTTCAGCATTTTTATACCAGCAGTTCTGTCTAGATGTAGGCCACATTTTTCATTCTCAAATGTCACCTATACACAATTCTGACGAGATCTAATCTACCCCCTTTTCAAACCTGTTCCTTATACCTGGATTTTTTTCCAGCACCATGTAAAATACCAGTTAAGAAAGCTGTAGTATTGTACAACGGTGAGAAGAAGAGAGTTCAGAACGACCTGAAGAATGGCATTCTGCATGGGGAAACTGTATCCTTCTTCTGCAAGAACAAGGAAAAATCCTGTGCCTACACTGTAGATGTGGCCTGTGTGGATGGCAACTTCACCCTCCCTGCCTGTTTTAAAGGTATGAGCCAGGCTGCTCACAAACCAGCTCCTGGTGGGGGAACTACAGCTGCCTGAGTGTGGGGGACAATGTCATAATTCATCCTCAAGCCCTGCTTTGAGTGGCTTTTTGAATTATTCAGTATTTGAGTTATTGGGTATTTTGGAAGAAAATGGCCAGATGAGAGAATGCTCAGCAAAAATTTTCTTTTGGTTGTGTCAAAGCCCTGCTTTAATTCCTATCCTGTTCCAGAAGATGTTACTTAAGGATGTTACTAGCCCAAAGAAAAGGCCATATGTGAAGTATTCTGGGATTTCACAATCCTTGGATCAGCACCTTCTTTAGGGATAAAAAGCCTGAACACTGCTGCAGGTTTGAGAACCTGACATATTCCCTCCTATTCTGGTGAATTATTCTCACCTTATGCTGATCAAGAATACACTTTGGACCAAGAGTGTTGAAAAGCAGCTGAGAGCTGTGGGGAGGAATTGATGCTGGAGGAACAGCTTCACAGGCATGCAGGCTCTTAGAATAAATAAACAGACATTACCAACTTCATTAGCAAGAGGAAATGTTTCGCATTTGTTTTGTCATAATTCCTTGCACAGAATTTTCCTTGTAAATATTATTTTCATTTGTAAGCAAAGGAAAAGCTCAGCCTATGCATGATGAAAACATCTCACATTTGGTTTCTGAAGCACGAAGCTCAGCTTTATTAAGATAGAAAATAAAAGTGTATTTCTTGCACCAGTTTCACTATGATGCAAGGATTGACTGCTCACCTCGCTGTTGTTTTCAGCTGTCGCGTTTCAAGAATTTAACCCAAGTTCTTCACTTTTCTCCAACAGAACGTGGCTTTTTTTCATCTCTGACAAAGAAAGACCCCTCAGACATGAAAGCATGTGAAGATGAAGCCTGAAACAGAGAAATAACCCACTACTAAATTTCTGCCTTACTGAGACAGAACATTCCACACATGAGAGGAAAACTTTGGTCCTGTGAGTGTAATTTGGGTCTTGTGACTGTAACCCAGGTCCTGTGAGTGTAAATTTCCAGGTGAACTCTGGAATCTGTGAATGCTTTTTTCCTTCCCACCATCCCCACCAGTCTCTTCCATAACCTTCAACACATCATTTCAGCCATTAACTTCCATTCTCTTGTCTCTGCCTTCTTCCAAATCCCTGCACTACAGCTTCTCTTTCCACATTTCCAACCTTTAAGCAACCGTAAATGATTTCCTCAATAGTAGTTGCTTCACAATAAAGTGATTTTCAGCCACTAGTGTGTTCTTATTTAATATTACCTACTCATCAATCACATCCTTTATCTCTGGACCAATTTATAGCAAAAGGTCTTAATCATTAGTAATTACTGGGTTCTGATTCCATTACCACTCCCTTGTGACAGGGAGTGGACCTTTAATTATAGATAGACAGAGGGTCATGAGCCTGGGATTTTCCAGAATTTACATAAGTAGAAAGACTGAGATTTCCAAATGAGTTTAGAAGCCAAGTATCCAACCATGATTTAAACATCACAGCATCAGATAAAGGGGGTTTTAATATTTAAAAAAAAAAAAATTGCTTAAGTTAGTAAAACTATTTAAGTTTTTGAGATTCTTACTTCACCTGAAACTTTTAAACCACTGTTAATTTTTACCTCTGTTTCAATATTACACAATATAATTGCTTCAGTTTTCTTTTTTTTTTTCTTTTCTTGTCTTTTTTTTTTTTTTTTTTTCTTTTTTTTTTTTTTTTTTTTTTTAAGAGAACTGTAAACCATTGTGCAACAGTTCTGATCTCTGGTCATTAAGTAGCTCTGAAGTAAATTGTAGTTTTAATTTGATTTATGATACAGGCAGCTCACTGGTATGATCCAGTCTGGCAAATTTTGTGCTTATGTCTGTATTTTCATTCAGAAAAAGTAATTATAATTTCAACATACTAGAAAGTGATAGAGAAATATTTGTGGTACACTTATAATAAATTGTCATGAGTCATACAGGCTTCCCTCTGCAGTTTAAAAGCCTTTTCTTTGAAAAAAAGCATGAGCTCCACAGAAAGTAAAAATCCACTGCAGAACTTTAAAAAGGACCATTTAACATTAAAATCAAACTACTTGTAAGATGGTAGAGCTGCCATTAAAGAACTCTGAACATATTCTAATTATCTTTTTTCTTTCTTTTTTGTAAGGCTACACATGAATATTTTAATAGTATGACTGATATAATCCATCCTTATGCTTTTTATTTTTAAGGAGAGATTGAGACAGCTATTATTAAGTATTTAGTACTTTGTACTGAGCAACAATTTAATTTTCTAATGCACAGGCAAACAAATTCATGCTGGCAACTGAAGTGGTTACTTTGTTGGTGCAGCGTGTGCCATATTTTGGTTCTGGACACATTTAGGTGGAATCCTCAAATGATGTTTGCAGGCCAAGATATCCATAACTCCTTTTAAAACATACATAGCTGAGCTGCAGGAGCCAATTAATTTGGAAATCCAGTCTAGATGTGGTGTGGATCCATCTCTGGGATCAGGATGTTCAGGACAGTTGCTGAGATACCAAACATGGTTTAATATTAACTTGTGTTTCACAGCAAACCCCATGAAGTTGGCATCAGCTTAGCATTCACTGCCACTCAAATGCTGCTTGCCCCTGAAATGATTTGTGTTTTGCACAAAAACAGCTGCCCCAGGAAAACTGAGGTTTTTCTAAGGAAATTTTCCCCGTTCTACTTACCCATGCAGCAGGATAATGACTGAACAAATCAGCTGGCCCTGCTTCCTCGCTGGATGTGAAGCACTGGAATACTTGAAAGCATCACCCTTAGGAACCAATGTTCACATGCTGAATTTATTATCTACTCTCCTGAAGCAAGAAGAGGGAGAAAAAAAAAATCTGTGACCTGTTAACTCTTTGAAGTAGTGAGGTGTTTGTGAATCACAACTTTCCAGGCATGAAAGATTTGCTCAGAAGGGCTGAAAAATAACGTCTTGCAACTCAAAGTGTTCCAGAAGCTGCTATGAGGCAGTGAAACCTGCCTTCATTTTTTTTTTTCTGTATTTTTGAGATGTTTGAAAAAATGCCTTAAGCTGTGTTCATGTTACTTGTGGCAACCTGCTGAGACAGTTAAAGAGATAAGAGAAAATGGTAAAATGTGGATAAAAAAAAGGGTATTGAATATGTTTTACTTAAATGACCATATTTTTACAATTCAGATTGGGAATTTGTTCTGTATTCTGGTTGGGATATCTTTGTGTTCTGTATCAGTGTGTCTACAGTGATTTCCTCAGGAGGGTCAGGACATATCAGTGCTCCTCATGTCCAGGCTGCAGCTTTGGATGGAGACAAGACCTCAATCCTTTCTTCAATGTTTTATTTTTCTTTCTGATTTTTTGGACAGAAGTTATGCAATTGCCAAATCACTTCAGGTAGGCTCCAACCTCTCTGGCCACCCTGCTCTGCCTTGGGAAGCAGACCCAGAAACTGGATCTATTCCTTCAGGAAATTTCTCCTGGAATAGTGGCTCCAATCGCTGATTTTGCTTGTCCTCATGCTAATTTTGATCATATTCCAGCAAATTCAGTTTTTCAAAGTACTTTGTGATGAGTATGACAAACATATATTCAAATCTGAAGGCAACGTGTAGAAACACAGCAGCCTTACTCTGCTGCAAGAATCTACCATGGATTTAACACAGATGAAGTGTCCCCTGCTCCAATATATATCAAATGACAACAATTTTAAATTTGAAATTTAAAGGTAATAAATCATCCTTGTAACGTACTCTTGAGATTCCACTGTGGTTGAAATAATCCATCACTGATTTTTGCACTGCTTCTGTGCAGATGTGGGTTTAAGGCACTCAGAGAAGGCCCCGGTGTAGCTGTCAGAGCTGTCACCCAATGAGCCCTAACATGGAATCATTCCCGCTGAAGATTAGCCAAGAAATCAAAGAAAACAGCCAATTTCATACTGTACATGTAAGGATTTCTTGTTTGATGTGTATGTGCATCTGAGTCAAACTCAGAAGAGTTTAAGAGCTTGAGATAAAAGTGCTTTAGACACTACACACAGAGCAAAGCCCATGACAGATTTTGGGGAAAGAGAAATAAATGAATGAAAGAAGTCAGAGGGTTTATTTGGGATCATACACAGTCACTTCATTCACTCAGGAAGAGAATGAACAGCTGAAAGATTTCTCTAATTCTTTTGGATTAATTGACAGTTTTCTTGAAATAGCTACAAAACAACAAACACAACCCAAGGTTTTTGTGCAGAAGTTTCAGGTATGTGCTTTGAAATTCTATTCTATAACACCCCCTCATGTTCTCTGTCCTTGGGATAGGACATGAAACCATCAGCAGTATGAAGCATATTTAATGTTTTAAAGTGAGTTCAAAATCACTTCATTACCTACAAGAATATACTTGAACAGATTTTACTCAGAAACTGTGGATAAAATTGGCTCTGCAATTATTAAACCTTCTCCTGCGATTTTATTCTCATTTTATCCACTCATGTTTCTGGGACCCAGCCTCCATTGCCCAGGCTCAAAAGCTACTTCTGATTTATTGACCTTTAACTTCAGGGTGGCAAGTGTCTCTCACTAAGCTCTGAGTAGAAACATTTTTTCCCCCAAATATTGATCATAATGAAGATACAAAAATAGATATAGCCAATATCCAGCTAGCATGAATTGAGTAATACATCACAAAGAACCAGGGGCTGTCCCCCACTGCTGCTGCACCCTCTCTTTTCTCGTCCCAGCTCTCCTGTACTCACAAGGCACCAAGCCAATCTCTTCTGTATCAAGGACCCGAACCAATCCCATTAAATTCATAGCACAGAATTGTAGAATGGAGTTGGAAGGGACTTTAAAGGCCATCCCACCCCTTGCCATGGGCAGGGATACTTTCCACTGTCCCAGGGCGCTCCAAGCCCCATTCAACCTGGCCTTGGACACTTCCAGGGATCCAGGCACAGCCACAGCTGCTCTGGGCACCAGTGCCAACCCCTCCCCACCCTCTCAGCCAGGAATTCCTTCCCAGTATCCCATCCATCCCTGCCCTCTGGCAGTGGAGAGCCATTCCCTGTGTCCTGTC
>VZUI01071078.1:0-12152 GCA_013401135.1 Cettia cetti
CAGGGGTTTCTGGGAAGGTGGGTTTACAAACACTTCCTGTAAACAGGGACACCCAGTGCAACAAGAACTAGCTACATTTGTGCAATACAACACTGTTGGATCTGTCTCTTAATCGCAGTTGGATGCATTGAAATGACTTATTTTGATATTTTAGACATGAAACATTGTGATTTTTTAAAGAAAAACATTGGCTTGGATGTTTTGTGTGCTCCTTCCCCTCCTGCCCTTCACCAAATATCAGTATTGCGGATTTTTGAAGGGTGTGTGCTTGCCAAAATCGATCCCAGAGCTGCAGCCTTTTCTGTAAAACATTAATTCAGTTCTGCGTGGTTTCAGTGTACAAGTCATTATGCTTGTCACAAAACCCTTTTACTCACGTTCGGTTTTGGGGATGAGATGGCTCCAGGTGCCAAGGCTCTCATGTCGTGCTCCTCCATGCAGTGAGTGGCCATCCATCTCCCTGCTTAGCTAAGTGGAGATCAAACATTTAAATACTCATAAATCACTTATCTGTGTAATGTTCAGAGACAGAAGTCTACAAAGAAAGGCAACAGCTCTGTGAGGATTGTCCTGACCTGGTTTCTACAGAAACCTTTCAAGACTCCCTAAAGGGGCTTGTGTGAGAAGCAACACAAACTTGTCCTCATAGCAGATATTTTGGTTGTCTCTTGGTGCCACTGTGTGCCTTTCCAGTGGGGCAGTAAGATGGCAAAAAGGTGTTTCTCCCTGGTAGGAGGCAAAATGAGATACCCCTTCCTTTTTGAGCCATTTTAGGACAGATATAATTTTATCCCTGTGGAATCTTCGGCCCAGGATTTTTCCACCATTCCAGCCTGGTGCTCTCGAGCGAGATCAGACTGCCCCAAGCTTTGTGAGATGTTTCAGGTAAACATGAATCCAGAGAGTCTATTGGGTACAACTTCCAGGAAGGTAAAATTCAGAAAGGAGAAAGGCCCATGCTTCATTTGCTTCAGGGGATTTTTACCTATTTCCCAGACCCTATTCCTATGCCCCCCGATGTCATCCATGAGCCTCAGCTTCATATCAGACAATAGTCAGCTGATGATAAACCCAAACCACAGTCTCTTTTTGGTCCAGGCATTACCTGCCTTAAAAACCTGAGACTGACACTCAGAGATGTTCCTTCTGCTCCCATATTACATATGATATCTCTCTCAAAAATTGTTTTTAGTGTTTCTGCAACTACTGTGCTCACAGAATATTTCTGTCCTGAGTTGTGACTGCCTCCACCACCTCGCTGACATGGGTCATCCTGCTTACAGCTGGAGACCTCCGAGGGGCAGGATGGCATCCATGGGAGAGGGACACAACAAATCCTCAAAATCACAAGCAGCTGCAGCATTTGTGCTGCAAATCACTGTTAGAACCTCAGCCATTACTATTTTTGTGGCTCTTTCCTCACCTATTCTGTAGGTTGCATTGGCAGAATGGAGCTACAGGTGATGACAATGGCCCTGGATTTGAGGCCACTGTTGATCAACCATCTACTGAAGCACTAAAAGCAGCTCCTGGAAGATGAGACAGCCTTGCTTACTTTTTCTTTTTTCACTTCTCTTCTGGGATCAGAATACCAGTTCCCCTTGAGCACATTGTCAAGCTCTTTGAGCTTTCTGTAACTGTAGTATCTTCATTAGAGTTTAATAATCACTGGTCATGCCCGCACAGCAGACCATGCTTCTGACAGGAGACATCCGTGGCCGGTCCTATCGTGGCAGCACATGCTCATCAGGGCTTTGCACATAGAGCTGATATGCCTGAGGTGAGGACAATAAGCTCAACCCAGCTCCTTTCTGCTGCCCACAAATCACATTAGAGTATATCAAAGTCTTGAACTGTCAGCACTACCTAGATGTAAATACCATAATTATTCTAAGTAAAATTAACAGTTTATCAGACTTCCTGTGTTGGATCTTTTTATTACCAGAGTTGTTGGGGGTTTTTTTATCACAGATTTGACTTGCCACAGAGCTTATGGGATTCTGGATTATAAATCTCTGACTTTCAAACACTACCTGACATCGTGAGCCATTACAGCAGCTGATTGGCAGCTGCTCAGAGGCTTGTTTTCCTGAGGAGAAGGCTTCTTTTCTGACTGCCCTGAAATTTTCTGGTCCCTTTCAAAAAACAGTTTTCCCATGCTATGAGTGATGTTGGATACTTACCAAGGTCCTATGGGATCCAGGCACAGATGCAACCCTACACAAATAAAGCAATGAGCCTGTGCCAAGGAGAACATGGGGTGGTGAGTGTGAGGAGCGGAAAGGGCTCGAGCCTTCCTCATGCGAAGCAAAGCAGAAGGCAGCAGTGTCACATAGTGAACATGAGGATGGTGAACATGAGCCCACCATCCCCACCAGTGACTGCCATCATGGGCTGCCTCCATGCTAGGAGAGGCTGCTGACAGCAGCTGCCAAGGTAGGACCTTCAATGAGGCACCCGCACAAAGCTATGCTAATATCACAAGTTAGTTATAACAGAGTCAAATCTTCCTAATGATTGTATCAGATTTGTATCTTTGATGACTGCAAAGTTTTCACCCTATTGGAACAGCCATTGAGCAAAATCACTCCAGTAACAGGGAAACACTTGACAAAGCCTGGTGCTGCATTTTCCACTGCCCACCTCCGTGCAGCAGAAGACAGAGGAGAGTCAGCACAGGCGTTTCACCATGAGTTACAACTGGCAAAAAAAGGGGGCTATATTTTGAACACACTAAAAAATGAGACTTTTTCCACACTCATCTTTGCACAGCATTAGGAGACAAGAAATGTTAATTGCGTTTGTCCCAGTAGATCCTGGCATGAGAGGTTAATCTTGGTGTCTTTCCTGCCTGTTTGGTGCCTTTCCACCAGATCCACAATTCCTGAAGACGATTCAGAATATGAAACACGACAAAACAAAACTCATTTTAATAGCTTGTCTTGGTCAAGGCCAACTAGGAATATAGCTGTGTTGGGGGTTGGATTTGTTTCCTTTTTGCTTGTGGAATTTTTTACCTGTTGGGTTGCTAGGGAACTAATTGCTGGGTGCTTATGGGTGCTTGGACCAAGGCAGGGAAAGGACAGGGTGGGGGGCAGTGGCTTCCTCTTGCTCCTGGAATTGGAGAGGGCAGGTCTGGCTACTGCTGCAGGAGGATTTTCATTTGCTCCAGTCCTGAGAAAGTCTACCATCATTGAAATAAACAGGGCAGGAGATTTTCTCCTTTTAAAGACTTTATTAGCACAGTCAGCTCTGGGTGGGAGTTCGCGGGGCCGCACACACCACTGCTGCTCCCTTCCGCAACGCTGAGGAGGAGGTGTAATCAGTCTGCTTCACAGCATGGCTGGGGCTCCTATCCTCATGGACATACCCAGGAAGTCAATTTAGGCTCGTGGTCTAGGGAGGTCCAGACCATGGAGGACGGTTCAGGTCATGGTGACCAACTGAGGCTGCTTTGGCTAGAAGCCTTGTCTCTGCCAGTCCAGAGGTATCACTTACAATCTTGGAGTCTTGGATTTCACTCTGGCTCTTTGTTTTAAGAGTCTTTTACTTCTGGGTATTACCCAGAATTCTGAGGTCTCCTCTATTTTCATATCCACCATTTTAGGGAGCAGCAGGAACCATACCTGACGAAGGTGACAGGGATACACAGGTAAGGGGAGAAAATGATTAACAAAGCAAACTCCTAACTGACAAACAGGAAACAGGGATGCATACAAACAATTAAATGGGGTGACTAACAATAGGTAGAGGTAATTAATAATAAACTTTAAGACCAAAACAAGGTAAACACTTTAAACTTAGCCAACTGGAATGGATACTAACAATTCCAATGATTCTAATGAGATTCTAACAATTACTTAGATAACTTTTGTTTATAAAAATCATTGGCTCCAGAGCTCCAGAACAGTTGAGTTCATCTCCTCCTGCCCTGTTGGGCCGACCCTATCCTGACGCCGCTGTTTTCTAGGCACTGCTTTGAGGTTTTCTGCAGCACTGTGTCTCCTCCCCGGATGGGACATCCCTGCCGCTCCAGCTACCACCGCAGAGCTTTCTGCTCTCACCCACCGGCCTGGGATTTTTCCACCATTCCAGCCTGGTGCTCTCGAGCGAGATCAGACTGCCCCGAGCTTTGTGAGAACAAAGCCCCTCGAGGTCTCGCCTGGTTCTGTCTAGTATTATTGCTGTAATTGTTGTTGGTTTTTTTGCATTGTTATAAATACGAGTAAAGAGCTGTTATCCCTATCCCCATAACTCTGCCTTTAATTTCCTAAATTATAATAATTTTGAGGGAGGGGACTTGAACTCCACATTTCCTAAGGAGGTCCTGCCCCCTCCTTAGCAGATACCTGTCTTTCAAACCAAGACAAGCTGTGTTGTTATCGTGAGCTGGAACACAGAGTTATTTACTTCATTCACAGGAACAACAAAATAGCAGCACGTGGTGTTGGCATGGGTAGAGCCATAACTAAAATATTGCATGCAAAATAGAAAAAGACCTGGAATAAACTCCTTATTATGGATCTAAAATATTCTTTCTTGGACAAAATAGGCTCAGAATGCTCCAACAGCTTGTGAGAGTCTCCTTGAAAAGTGAAGTTTTGTCCAACATCTGACTGGAAACCTCTGACACCCTGAGGATGAAACACTGATACTCCTGCCTCCAGATGAAAGCCAGGGTCCGAACACTGGCACTACACTGATGAGGGAAAACTTCAAGGCTGGAGATCTAAGAAGGGCAGAGCATTTAACCAAAGTGATTTTACATTTTGGACTGAATACAGTTCTGGAACCAGGGTGAGCATTGAATATGGGAATATCCGTTCCCAGCCTCTGAAAAAGGAGAGCTGTGGAGTAGAGCAAAAGGTAGAGTAAAGTAAGAGCAGGCTGAATTCTTCATCATGATACTAACATAATTAGGTTGGGGTTTGTTTTGCTTTTCTTTTAAAAGGCTCTCTGTACAATTTTGACAAGTATTTTCACTCTTTATGGATAACTCCTTTTCAGGGACAGGTTTAATTCCCCAGCTGGACCTGAGAAGCTTCCCCCAACCATATGGATACAGAGAGGTTTCATTCTCTGGACACAGCACTCCATCTGAAGTACAAAACAGGAGGATATAACATAGAAATAACTATAGAAAAATCTGCTTAACTTTGAAGGAGGAACAGAATGTTTATCTGTTTGTAATAACATAATGTCCTTCAGTTTTGTCCCATATTTTCAGTCGATCTTGGACTATCTTTGCTTCTTAAGTAGATCAAGCTGTCCCTAAATGCCCCATGAACATACCTGAAATCAATATGTGCTTGTACCTCGAGCATGTCTTCTTCTTCTTCAGTCCCCTGGAGAAATCTTTTAAAACAGCCCTTCAAAGTGCCTTCCAAGAGAAGGAAGGGTTCCCTCTGTGGGATTTCAATTTTTTCTCTGTTCTGGACGCTTGATCCATCCACCCTGCTCTGCACTTCCCCATTTCCCCAGCATGCCTCTGCTTGCTACCCATATACTTGCAGGCACTGGTGAGGGATACCAGTGCCACCAGCTCTACTGAGCTATGGAGGTGGCTATGGGAGGCAGTACCAAAGATCTGCAACAGTTCATTCAGGAAAATGGCTTGGGTTTGGGGTGATAGATCCTCTTACCGCCCCCTTCCAAACTGCTGTGAGAGAGAGACGTGGATACATGTGCTTCCCCCAGTGTGCGGTACAAGTGCTTTTATTTATTTAGGTGCTAGACATGATAGTTACTCAGTGCTTGTGTGTTTGGGCAGCTTTCTAAGTTTGAAAAAAACCCAGACTGCCATGAATCAGTCACCAGTAAAGATGTCTTAAGGAGACAAGCTGAGGTAGGGAAGTTTCTGTAGTGAGTCATGGCAAGATCACAATTTTGTCAGTGAGTTCCTGTCCTCATCCTTGGCTGTCCAAGCCGTTTCCCATCCCGTTGGGTGCCCTCCAGGTAGTCGTGTGCTGCTTTTGCCAGCATCCAACATCCCTGCACATGGGCCCCGTCCTCACATGTCTTCTGTGAACAGCAGTGCACAGGCCCTCCTGCATGCCTCTGTGCACATCTTTTTTCCTCCCCAAAATCTACTCTTTGGGGTGTATTTCAAGGATTATCCATAATGTAAGAGATATATCTTGGGGCTGAAATGCAAGCTCTTCCTTTATCAACCCATACTGTTTTGATGCAAGGAAAGCCAAAAATCAATTTCTTCCCCCTCCTTCTGCACACACATTGTTAGAAATACAGACTAAATTAATTGCAGGAACATCAGGCACCAAAGGGTTAGAGAAAAAAATCCAAAGCCTTGTATTACAATTCTAAAAGGATTTCATGTTCACTGGGATTTCACTTGCAGTGACTCAGAATCAAAGTATCAGTCACACAGAATTTAATGCCAATTTTTATTCTGTGTGGTGATTTGTTTTTCTTAAATGATTCTGTTCACTCTGTTCACTACTAAGTTGTAACCCCTGTAAGCTGGCCTAAAAAGAGCAGGGGAGGAGAAGCAACAATTCTGCTCATTCCATGCTGGGGACGTGCACTTCTGTGAAAATACACTTTAAGGCCTCAATGTATCAGTGCTTTTTGAGTCTCAGGTATGAGCAGGCCCCCAAAATGATTTCTCTCTTTAGTCCTCTAATGACAAACTTTTTCTTCCTTTCTTCTCTCTGTGTCTGGATTAAAAGATAGACACTATCCATCTGTGACAAGGTCCCAGCTCCTGGGATGAAGTTGAAATTATAGCTTCAGGAGCTGAGATTATTTATTTTAATAAATTAAACTTTCAGTGTTGCATCATACTGAGAGGAAATTTGAAAACATCACCTACAAGATGTTGGCTGAAGTCTGTGAAGATGCTGGAGCTATAGATCAAACGAGATGTACTGCACTGTTCATCTCAACCAGGACTTAATGAGAAGGGTTATTTCTACAATGGTTTCTTCCTGGTTTATGGCTGGGGTGGCCTTTCACTGGCCTAAAATATGCCTGTTGGGGTAGAAGATTTGGCAGGGGTCTCTCTTACTCCCAGAGGTGTGGGAGTCTCACAGCCTGATGACATCATACCAAAGACAGGGGACATTTGACATCATACTGAGGATGGGAAATTCGAAACCACTGAACTAGCAGAGGGTATTTTGGATCACCCTTAGAGGTGGTTTGAAGGCTAGAGGATTGTAGAGTACATCTGGCTGCCGACATAGAGCAGTGAGCCCCACAAATGTAGCATATTGTCCATGGGGACCTCCTGCTGCAGCCTGTTTTGCAGGGCTGGTTACAGGACAGGACAACCTGACAATCTTTCAGAGCCCCTGCTTCATGCCTCCCATCAGGATTGCTGTGATCACTGTAATCTCTACTGTTTGTTTCTGGGGGTGAATTTTTCCAGTTCAGTGACTGAGGTGGTGGAGCAGGGAGCAAAATGCTCTGATAAATCTCTCCAGGTGCTTGTCAGCAAAATGTGTGTGTCTTGGAAAATAGATGCACTGATATTTTATGCAACCAAACATCTTAAAACACATTATGCTGAATGTTCTCAGTAGATCTTCTCTATAGGATTATCTTCCTCTCAGAGCATGGTGGAGCCTAATGTGTCAGTCCCCTGGCCCATGGAGCTTTGCTGAGGGGACACATATTCTCAGCTTTGAGTGAGGAGCCTTGTCAGATAAAGCAGCAACAAGCAGTTAGCAAAATTCTGATCACTTGCTCTGCCATCAGTGTGCACGCCTTCTCAAACAGATGGATTTCATAGCCATCACTCAGGCACTTTCAACCCCCATACCATGCCAGTAGATTGTTCTGGCTTTTCTATTATAAAGGAGCTCACTTTGAATCCTGCTGATTTCAAATATTTACTTCTTCTTACTATCTTCTTTTTTTGTCTGTTTGTTTGGGGTTTTTCCCTTGAAAAAGTGAAAGTAGTTTGTCTGTTCTTGCAAGATCTGTTTTGCTGCTCCGTTCCCCAGGACTGATGCACGGCTGCTGGGACCAGGAGGTGACTAAGGGCTTTGCTGCAGAGGAACACTGAGCAGACAGCCCTTTGTAAAGTTGTGAGTTATATAGCAGGAAATACTAAATATGGCAAAACATTTTCAGGGCTCAGCATTTCAGCAGCCAGGAAGGATCACCCTGGAGCTGCTGCAACCTCAGGCAGGTCCCACCTCCAGAGCCCTCCCACCACCTTCCCCATGGCCTTTCCCATTCCCCTGAAATGTTTTATCCAGCAGCAGCAGCAGCCACACTGGCACTCTTCTCACTCAGCACTCTCCCTCCAGTCCAGCACGATGGCTGGAGCCTATCTGGCATGGTGGGACATGGCCATGGACTTACTAGATAGCACCAGCAAAACAGGAGAGGGAACCTCTAGCTGGGAAGTTCTAGGGTCTCCCAGCTTTTGTGGGTGAATTAAGTTGAATGGGACAGTTGTGAGTTGTTGTTTGGTGGGGTTGTTTGGGCTGGGTTTGTGTTCAGAGTTTGGGTTGCGTGAATGTGCAGGTGTGGTGCTTTGCGATGAGTGACCACTGTGGGGGAGCTGAGAGGGGATAACATGACACGAACTTCCCAGAAAGAGCTTCAACCAGAAGAGTGACATAATGGAGGATTAGATTGGCACATGACAACAGCCAATCACTCGACGAGTTGCAGAATGATGGAACAGAAATGCACCGTCAAGTTGGACCCCTAGATAAGAGCCAATTAGAAGACAGATGATTTAGATCCACCTGGAGGCTATAAAAGGACTACTTGTGACTGAAGGAGCACCCAACACACGTGCTGTCTCTTTTTGATTCAAGTCTGCTTTGTTGCTGGAGACCTTGGGCTTATCTCAGGTCCATGTTTCCAGTCGTTGTTTTCTTTAATAAAACCAGTTAACCTAATTATGGTGACTGGCTCCTTGGTTACATCAATTATCTCCTGGTTTCCCTGAGCCTGTGCAATTTCCTGAGAGCAGAATCTGCTGCTGTTGGATATACTCCATTCTCTGGAGAGGAAGAGGAATTCAACAACCCTAACAGCAATAAATCCCAGATGAATTAAAAGGGGTTGTAGAGTCAGCCTCACTCAGAGAAGCACAGAAACAGGGTAGGGGTGAGCTTGAGAGAGAGCTGATAATTCCAGTGAGTTCTGCATTCCATTCATATGCTGCCCACATTGCCAGCTGCTGTCTGCTCCTGGGGTTTAAGATGTCCATGGAGTGTGTCTGAGGAACTCAAAATCCTAGCTCATCCCTGATTTGTCCTGTTTGACCCCAAAACAGCACATCTCTTGGAGTAGTAAGGGGCTGAACATGCTCGTTATTGGGTCTCCCACTGGCAGTATTCTGAAGATGACCTCCCTGCTTACAATAGGTGCTGCCAAACAGTGCCGTTGGGAGTTGTGTCCTCCTGTGCTTTGCACAGCACCTTCTGGATCCTCAGGGCTGTTCCTTGTCCCACTGTGCCATAAAATCTGGGATTAGCATCAGCTGCAGAGCCTTTCCCACCCAGAGGCATCACTATCCACTTCTGGATATCCTGCTCACACCACTCTGGGACCTACTTGTAGCTCCAGAAAACAGATATTTGAGGGGCTGCTGCAGGGTAAGCTTGTGACTCAGTCCAGTTAAGTGGTGGTTTGTGATTGAGCTGGAAACTGTTTGAAACTGGGTCCATCAGCAAGGTTGGGTGACCAGAAGATGGTTGGTTTTATAGTTGGAGACAGGTTATTTAGAAAAATAAATAAAAACCCATCAATGATGTGATATTTGATTGTTTTGTCCTGAATTCAATTGCTGTTCTTTCAATTCCCTAAGATGAAAATACAGTAAAATAGGGTTTTTTCAGCCTCCTTTCCTTTATAGTAAAAGATAAACTGAGCCAAGATACTGAGCTCTGCCATGAGATCCTGGGTGGAAATCTAACTTTCCATTCCTTGCCTCAAGTCTCTTCCTATTGCTGCACCAAGGGCTACACAAAAAAGAAAGGTCCTTTCCAAAGGGACTCAACCAAATAGATTCCCAATATTTAGGTTCTGTACATGAAACTGAAAGGTTTATCAAAACCTGCTGTTGAGATAACATGTGCCATTTAAGCACATTTGTTAAGGAATGCTGCTATGTTTTAGAACACCAAATTTAAGAGCATCCTGTCATGCTATATAAGTAAAAACATTAGGATATCTAAAAAGAAAGTAGTTTATTTTAATTATCCAGAATGAATGAACTCTTGAACCAAACCACTCAAAAACACGACTAAAAACATAGTCCTTGTTTTCTGTATTTGAAAGCATTCAGCTTTTTCCCCAATAATCTCTTGATTTCATGTCTAAACATTTTTATTATTAGTCACCTGGAAGCTCTTTTTAAACTACATTTTGAGAAATAAGATTTCCTCATTGATAATCTCAAACCTTCAGAGCAAACCATGAGTTCCCAGCTGTTGGGGGTTGGATTTTTCTCCTTTTGCTTGTGGAATTTTTTCCTGGTGGGTTGCTAGGGAACTAACTGCTGGGTGCTTATGGGTGCTTGACCAAGGCAGGGAAAGGACAGGGTGGGGGGCAGTGGCTTCCTCTTGCTCCTGGCATCGGAGAGGGCAGGTCTGGCTACTGCTGCGGCTGCTGCTGCTGCTGCAGGAGGATTCTCCTTTGTCTCCACTGGCTCCTGTCCTCAGAAATTCTGCCATCATCAGCTCCTGAGCCCCAGAACAGCTGAGTTCATCTTCTCCTGCCCTGTTGGGCCAACCCTGTCCTGCCACCGCCGTTCCCTCGGCACTGTTTTGAGGTTTTCTGCAGCACTGTGTCCCCTCCCCTGCTGGGACATCCCTGCTGTTCCAGCTACCACCTCAGAGTTTTCTGCTCTCACCCAATGGCCCGGGATTTTTCCACCATTCCAGCCTGGTGCTCTTGAGCAAGATCATATTGCCCCGAGCTTTGTGAGAACAAAGCCCCTCGAGGTCTTGCCTGGTTCTGTTTAGTATTATTGCTGTAATTGTTGTTGGGTTTTTTGCATAGTTATAAATATGAGTAAAGAGCTGTTATCCCTATCCCCATAACTCTGCCTGAAAGCCCCTTTAATTTCCTAAATTATAATAATTTTGAGGGAGGGGATTTGAACTCCACATTTCCTAAGGAGGTCCTGCCCCTCCTTAGCAGACATCTGTCTTTCAAACCAAGACAGATTTTGGTGCCCAAGTGTGGGGCACGAGGGCATTGAGAGGAAAAGGATAACAGTTCTTGAGTGACTGAATTTCTTGTGCACTGGATATAGAAACCTCATTAAGTAACACCATGTTGTCTAGCTTACCCTGGTTCGGATGGCACGTGGTTGTGGCGATATTCCTCCCATTTGCCGGCCCTTACCTAAACATGGGCCCTATAACGAAGGCTATTGTAGCTGTTACACAGTTTGTTTTATGGGTTGATAAGGTGAGGAATTAATGAATTTTTAAGTTCCTCTGGAAGGCGGGCACATGGATACATGGCTATCACACATTAAGTGTATGTTTTTGGGGTTATTTAAAGAATGGCATGTTCTGTGAGGAAATGACACCAGGGGAAGTTTTCTCCCAGCTCTTCAACCAGTTCTTTGTGCCTACCCCAACAGCTTTTGAACGGTTTAAATTTCTTCTGGATACTAACCAAGTGCTGCTGATAGTCCTAGTTTATTTATCTTTCAGGGATAAGGTGAGGTCGACCTGGATCACTGCACGAACACCCACCCTACGGACTAGAATCACTGCCGTGGGGTCTGACACTGCCCCACAGACTAAGGATACTGCCGTGGGGCCTGACACTGCCCCACAGACTGGGGACACTGCCGTGGGGCCTGACACTGCCCCACAGACTAGAGATGCTGCCATGGGGCCTGACACTGCCCCACTGGGCAGACTAGAGGTGCTGCCGCATGACCTGACTCTGCCCAACAGCCCACCTCAGAAATGAACCACCTGGATTGGGTGGGGGTTCTGGTAAGGGAGATACGTGAGATGGGCCAGGTGCTGAAGGAATACACTTCCTCAGCTGATGGGAAATCCTCCCCCTGCCCTGAACAAGAAGGGTCTGATGGTGCAGCAGTGGAACCCACAGACGTTACAACCATCCAGGTTCCAGCTGAACCACAGGGGCAGTCACAGCCAGCAGCAGTCGCCCCTGTGGAATCAAAGAAGTATAAGATG